>APFE031183401.1:0-21277 GCA_000404065.3 Pinus taeda
TATTTTCTTATTATATAGCATAATTGAGTGTGTTCAATTCATAATATTAGATGTTGCTTGGGTTATGTTGTTTGAGCAAAAATTGAATAAGTAAAATAGTGAGAAGTTCTCCCCTAAACAATTGAGTTCAGACAATATTTCTTCATAGAAGATAGAATAAGTTTATTTTTTCAATTAGAGAGTTAGAAGTTGCAACATAAAGATTCTAGATAAAAAATCCCAAAACAATCTAATACAAGTAGAACCACTCTCACATCATCTACAAACTAATTGAATAAAGATTAACTCCTAGTAAACTTAATCAATATCCCTAAGAATTAAGACACTAATATAATTGACAAACACCACCTCCATATTAAGTTTAGATCTTAACAAATACATAACGACCTAATAAATAACTTCTATGCACATATTGTGCACCTGTACTTCATCAATATATGCACCCTGGTTGACAATTTATGATTGACAATTCAAGGACATTAAATTGACCATACATTTTGGCGTCGTTTTCGGGGATGTATAATTAGAATAAAAAAAAAAAACATCATTAGTTTAAAACATGACATGCATAGGGATAGAGGCTCTAGGGGTATATTTGTAGGATGAGGAAGAAGTTTAATTCCCACAAATCCACTCACTTCACCACGATTTTAAGATTCCACACCACCTACTCAAACCCGAATTCCATTTAGAGGTTGACAAAGACTTCCTGAAGTCTCAAGACCAGAAATTCAATCCAAAACTTCACCTACTTCTTCTACTGAAGTTGTAATTGAAGAAAATCCTACATCCCCAACTACAGGAGTAATCTTTCTATCCCCCTCTGGTGAACAAATTTTGGGAGAAGAATTAGAAATTCCTAGTGAAGAAGAGGAATTGGAAACTCATTATGAGAAACCATTAATAGAGGAGCTAGAAAGATTAGAAAAACATTATATTAGCTCCGAAGAATCTATCATGGCTGAAGAAGGGGAAGGAGAAATACACAATGTCCATGGCGAAGAAGATAGGATTGGAGGAAGAGGAAGAGGAAGATGTAGAGGTAGAGGAGGGGGTAGAGGAAAAGGAAATCAAGATCCTTCGACATTCCCTATTCTTGATGAAGATACAACTCTCACAATGAAAAATATATCACCCTCGATTCTTCCTAATTTCCACAGGAAAGGAAATGAAGATCCAGAAACATTTCTCTTTGAATTTGAAGTATTATGCATATCATATGACTATTTGCATGATGCTCAAAAGTTAAAATTGTTCCCTGCCACATTAAAAGAGTCAACATTAAAATGGTTCATGAGTCTAGGAGTGCATTCTATAACAACATGGGAACAAATGAAAGAGGCTTTCTTAGGCAAATATAGAGATTATTGTATGCCTAGTAACCTTAAAGATGAAGTCTTCAAAATGAGACAAAAAGAAGATGAAAATCTTGAAGACTTGATAGAAAGGTTTGTTTATAATGTTAAAAGAGAACAAATGGATAATTTGGATGAAGAAACCTTAAAAGTGCTTTTACTTAGAGTCATTAAAGATGAATGGATAGATCTCCTTAACCTAACTAGAAAAGGAGATATTTCCCAACTACCATTTTTAGATATTTGTGATTTATGTGTACATATCTCAAGGGGTAAAGCATGAGTTGGAAAGAGTCCTAGAGACCCTCTCTTGTCGAGAATAAACAAGTCTACAACTGGGACAGTTAATAGGGTAGAATTACGAAATTTTCTTAACACCTTCAAAACAGATATTTTAGGTAGCCTAAGTGAACAGATAGACACCCTTAATATACAAAACAAGCAAAATTCTGAAAATGATGCATTATATATCTTCTGTCCCAAATGTTGGAAGAAACATGCTCTAAGAGAGTGTCCCTTAGACTCAAAAGCCATAGAAACCTGTGTCATATGTGCAGATAATCATGATACAAAGGAATGTCCATCCTTGCTAGGTCTTAAGGATGTATTCAATGATGAAAGAATCTCAGAACCAGTAGACCCTCTCTACTTTATAGCCAAAAGACCTTGGAAAAACCCCCAACCAAATCAATCACAAGGATTTAGATCACAACAATTTGCTCAGTCTTCACAAATTAATTGGAATTCAGCCTGACAGCCTTGGGCTCTGCCATAGTCACAACCTTGGAATCTAGGATGGAAAAATCCTTATGGAGCCTATGCTCAATATCAAGAATACTCACCATATTATCTCCCACCACAATTCTTACCTCCATCTAATCAAATTCCTTAAGCTAATCAATTGCCACAAGTCTCAGTTCAGAATCAAAACCCACAACTTTCCTACCATTTTCAAAAAAATCAAATCAATTACCCGCTCAACCACTTCCGAATCCTAATAATAAAATACCACAACAACCAGTGTACAACATGGAGGGTCAAAATCCTCAAGCTTATGTAATAACCCCATCAGACCTAAACAATGTCCAATTAAGGTCTAGAATAGTATTACCAAAAAACCTTCCCGTTGTCATTCAAAAAACAAAATCTGATCTTCAAAAACATAAAAAACAATCAGAAGAAGGGGAGACTTCTCTCCCTCAAAAACAAAATAAACAAACAAAAGAAATTCCAATAGATGCTCCTATCATAGAGCAACCCTCGATATCAGTTAAACCACCTTTCCCAGAAAGGTTGAAAATCGATGGAGTAGTGAAACAAATTATTTTGCCTAATTACAATATGATGGATGATTTGAGAAATGTTTGTATTAAGATTCCTTTATTACAAGCCATAAAAGAAATAATTTCTTTTGCAAAAACAATTAAGGAATTAAGTACACAACAATCAGGGAGAAGAAGAAAATATATAAAAAGAATTCAAGTAGTCGGAAAAATTGCAAACATTATGATGGGAAAAACGAGAATTCAAAAATATTTAGACCCAGGAAGGCCCATTGTAAAAATTCAAATTAATGGAACTGAAATACCAAACACACTAATTGATCTAGGAACAACCATAAACATAATAAGCAAACAAGTTATGGACACACCTAGGCTTCCTAACCTTCAATACACACCAACCTTATTGGAATTAGCAGATATATCTGTTATTAAACCAGATGGTGTGTTAGAAGATGTTTGTGTATCTTTATATTCTTGGGAATATCCTATTGATTTCATGGTCTTAACACCCAAGAATAATCTAGGAGGACATATATTAATTCTAGGAAGGCCTTGGTTGGCTATAGCTGATGCTTTTATCGACTGTAGATTAGGCGATATGTTTATCTCAGATGGAAATTATACAAATAAATTTACATTATACCCCTTGCAAGAGCAACAATAGATACAGAAATTGAAGAATTGATAGAAGATGGAGAAGATATACAACCTATTTGTGTCACTGAACAAGTGAAAGAGGAAGACAAACTTTTAAATTTGCTAGAAAATAATGAATCTTCTTCACATTATGAGCGTAGTCGAAATGAATATCTCTCATCTAAACAAGTATCATTGTTGTCCATGGAAAATTTTAGGAATTACTCGATAGAAATCTTTCCAGGAAAAACCTTGAATGTCAATGAAAACTTGGAAGGCATGCAAAAGAAACAATTGATAGAAATTTTACATAAACATTCTTTTGCTTTTTCATGGGAATACACTGACATGAGAGGGATTGATCCTAAAACTTGCATACATCATATCTACATTTAACAAAATGCAAGGCCAGTTAGACAACCTCAGTGAAGAGTGAACCCAAATCTAAAAGAATTTGTTAAGGAAGAATTGCAGAAATTATTAAATCTAAATTTCATCTATCCAATATCTGATAGTAAGTGGGTTTCACCCCTAGTAATCGTCCCTAAGAATAATGGAAAATGGAGAGTATGCATCGATTACAGGGAATTAAACAAAGCAACATTAAAAGACCACTTTCCACTACCTTTCATAGACTAGGGTTTGGATACTTTAGCAGGGAAAAAATATTTTTCCTTCTTGGATGGGTTTAATGGATATAACTAGATTCAGGTAGCTCCTAAAGATCAAGATAAAACCACATTCACTTGTCCATGGGGAACTTATGCTTACTGGGTACTTCCCTTTGGGTTATGTAATGCTCTAGCAACATTCCAAAGGGTAGTCCTCGACATTTTCTATGATCTTATCCATGATTGTGTGGAAGTGTACATGGATGATTTCACAGTCTATGTGGATTCTTTCAATGAAGCACTAGAAAATTTAGAAAAAGTCTTAATAAGATGTCAAGAAACAAACCTCTTATTAAGTCATGAAAAATGATTCATGATGTTTAACGAAGGAATTGTTTTAGGTCACCATATTTCTAGAGATGAAATTAAGATAGACTCAGCTAAGGTGGAAGTCATTTCTAAGTTATTAGTACCAAGTTGTCAAAAGGATGTTAGACGTTTTCTCGGTTTTTCTAGATACTATAGAATATTTATAGAAAGCTTCACAAAAATTGCATCCCCACTCTTTAAATTACTCACCAAAGACTGTGAATTCAGTTGGGATTCTGAATGTCAAGTTGCCTTTGAAACTTTGAAAAAGAGAATTTCTAAAGAACCCATCTTAAAAGGACCTAACTAGAAATTGCCTTTCCATATCTCAATAGGTGCTTTAGATTCAGCCTTAGGAGCTATTTTAGGACAAAAAGATCTCACTCCTTATGCCATTTTTTATACTAGTAAAAATTTAACTCTTGCAATTCATGCCATTAATAAATTAGGACATTATATAGCTGGCTATGAAACTTTTGTCCACACAGACTATTCTGCCATTAGACACCTAATGAATAAACCAGTCACTAATGGAAGAATAACTAGATGACTCCTACTTTTACAAGAATTCAACATAGCCATTCTAGATAGGTCAGGAAAACAAAACATGATTGCCGATTTTCTATTTAGAATACAAAATGAAAACAATGATCAACCCGTAGAAGATAAATTTCCCGATGAATATATTTTCGTGGTATCTACTAAATCACCTTGGTATGCAGATATTGCTAACTATTTTGCCACAAGAAAAATGCCATTTCATTTATCCCCTAGAGAAAAAAGAAGAATAGTCCACAATAGCACATCCTATTCATGGATAAATGAGGAGGAATTATACAAGACAGAACCAGACCTCATCATCAGAAGATGTGTTCGGGAGGACGAAATACCAGAGATACTAAAAGCTTGTCACGATGAGCCATATGGAGGACATTTTTCTGACAAGAGAACTGCTTACAAAATCCTGCTTCTAGGATATGATTGGCCTTCCATTTTCAGGGACACCAAGGAATATGTTAAAATATGTGATAGTTGTCAAAGAATGGGAAAACCTACTCTTTCAAATGAAATGTCATTAGAACCATAGGTACTTATCAAACCATTTGAAAAATGGGCACTGGATTTTGTTGGACCAATCAACCCATCTTCAAAGCAAAAGAAGTATATTCTGGTATGTACTGATTATGTCACTAAATAGGTAGAAGCTAAAGCACTTCCTTTTGCTATTGAAAATACTGTAGTTTAATTTCTTTTTTGAGGATATTTTTACTCATTTTGGTGTCCCAAGAGAAATTGTAACAAATCAAGGGACACATTTCACGTCCAGACTAGTGCAGAAACTTGTGGACCAATACAAGATAAAGAATCGAAAGTCAACTCCATACCATCCACAAGCCAATGCATAGGTTGAGTCCACAAATAAGGTGATCGAGGCTATCCTTACAAAGACTGTACATCTACACAGGAAAGACTGGGTGGAAAAGCTTCCAGAAGCCTTATGGGCCTACAGAACTACATGGAGGAATACTATAGGGCATACTCCCTATGAACTTGTTTATGGGAAGCACGTCTGACTTCCAATAGATTTCCAGATCGAGACCTATAAGACAACAGTCCAATTAGATCTTGACTTGTCAGAAGCCCAAAAGCAAAGGATGACACAATTAAATGAGCTCGATGAAATCAGACAAGAGGCCTTCTAGAGGACCAACTTATTGCAACAAAAGAGGTCAAGATGGAATGATAAGTACCTTAAAGAAACAAATTTTCATCCGGGAGATTGGGCATTTCTCGTTGATTCAAAATTAAAAAAATTTCAAGGGAAATTCCAAACACATTAGCTTGGACCTTATGAAAATGAGAATGTCTTTGACAATGGTACAGTTAGAATCAGGACTATTGACGAAGAGAGAACTCCTCTATTAGTAAATGGAAATCGAATAGAGCTTTGCGAGAAATCATTAACAAAAGAGGAATTTGTCAAAATGTTTCACGATAATTCAGAACTGAAGATGGTAAAGAAGAGTTCTTCTTCTTTTCCACCTTAGAAATTTTCATTCAGTTTGTTCTTCAATATATATATATTATATATATTAAATATTTATTATATATATATATATATATATATATATATTTTATATAATATATATATATTATATATATATTATAATTTATTATATATATATATATATATATATAATAAAAAAAGAATAAAATGAAATAAAATTTTGTATAAACATGAAAACCAACATGTTTTTGGCATGCTTATACATAAAATTTAAAGTGAAAACCAATTTGTTGGCACTTCAAATTTTTTTTCAAAAAAAAAACAATAAAGTTCATCTACTATAGCCTTCTTTCTCTTAAGCTGCAGAATTAGCTACTTTCCACAGCTAAAACAAGTTTCTGCAGCCTAATAATTTTAAAGTCTACGAAGATGCTTAGTGATTTGGATTAAAGGACAGTTGACAGCAAGGTCCCTGCAGGAGATCAAAGGAAAACAAATACGGTTAGCAAAAGAAGATCAAAGGTACGTGCTGCTTTAATTTAACAACAGTGAAGGTTATATAGCATGTATGACTAAGAAGATATAGTACTAAAGTGAAATCATTATAACCTAAGGGTAATGGCCGCCTAACAAAATATCATATGCCACCACTTTAAAATTCATGTCACGACCTTATGCCAAATATGCCAAATTAATTACCAAATCATAAGTTTGAATGCGCCTAATGGTCAGATTCATTCCCATAATCCTTATGATAACCCATCCGTTCTTCCCTATTCTTACACTCCTCTGAACCTTCATAACAACTCCATCTTTCCGCCAGCTAGCAAACCCTACCAGCTCCATTTTCCTGTCAAGGTAGTCAATCTTTGAGGCAAAGCATTCTTTGGAATGGGGATAATTGTTCGAACTGAGCCAGCAGGGAAGAAATTCCTAGAGAGGTACCCACAAACTAGGGAACTGCTACAAAGGAGACAATGGTTGCAGTTCATTGAGAAATTTAATGGCTTCCACAAGGAGGTAACCAAGACATTTTCATGCTCATCCGATGGAATGGAGGCTGAAATTGGGGACATAAAGCTCACAATAACGGAGTCTATGATTGTCGAGGCCATCGAGCTGCCAAGAAATGGAGAAAAATGGTTTAAAAATAGAGGGATTGATAGTGAAGACTGGAAGGTCTTCCTCAAGAATCTGAACATGGACACTACGGTCTACAAAAAAGGTATTCCCAGCTCTGCTCTTAAAAACAAATGGAGAAACTTATTACTTGTGCTTCAGAATTTTATCACTTGTGAGGGTAGGTTTGGGAAAATGTATTTTTATCATGTTAGAATGATGATGCACTTCCTTGAGGATCATCATATGAACCTCCCATATTTCCTCTTGAATAGCCTCAGGAAAATGGCTACAAATGTTTAGAAGAAAATTCAATGCATAGAAAACACCATGTATCATCATGGCCTTGTAAAAATATTGGTCGAATTTCATCTCCAAAGTATAGGGGATAATTGGGAGAGTTTCCTAGTAAGGAACCACTTTGAGGGAAAATCCCTACAAAAAGTAAGTAGCAGTAGGGCCCTCAAAGGGAGGAATAGGACTATAGAAATGATAAAGGAACATGCACCTCAAACAAAGATAAAGGTAATAGAAAAAGAGATTCCTATAGTAAAAATTTTGCAGAGAATGAAGAGGGGAAACCATAGAAGAAAGAAAGCTAGCCCCAGTAAATAAGAATTCTCACAAACTAAAAGCTCTCTTCTGGAAGAAAAATCAAAGAATAAAAGGAGGAAAGTGAATAAAACATAACCCCAGGGTTGAGAAGGAGCAAGAGGTTGAGCACAATTCCTCAAACAACCTCAAAAACTACAGAATACATTAATCTTGAGGAAAATGAGCCAAATTAAAAGGAGCCAACTAAAGAGGAGCCAATAGAGATTGAGCCAATAGAGAACGAGCCAATACAGGATGAGCCAATTGAAAGCCCTGGGAATTCTCCAAATGGGTCACCGAGATCATCACCACAGCCTTACAGCTCACCTCTAGGAAGCTCGATACATAGTCCGGGTATTGACCCCACTCAGCAGCAAATATATGACTATATAGAGTCATTGGAAAGGAAGGAGACAACAACAAAGGAAACCATTCAGAGCCATGGAGAAGGAAGCAACTAGGTAAATGAGCAATCAACCTCAAACATCTTAAAGCAGGAGACCTTTGAACTAGAAACACTGAATCAGTATCTCAAAAATGAGAATCAAGCACTAAAGACACAGAGTGAGATACAGATTGCAAAGAGTGACAATCTGATCCTCCATCTAAGCTTGTGGTATAAGAAAAATAAGAAGCCAAAGAAAGAAAACATAACTATGCAGAGAGAGATCATTAGTTTAAAGTACAAAATTCTCATGAGGAAGCCTAGAATGCCGATCTCTGCCAAAAAGAAGAAAATAGTGAAATAGGGAGATGATAAACAAGAGGCATGATTGTATGACAAGGAGGAAGTGTATGAGGACATACAACATCTCTAGTCCTGGGGAATGTAGAGTTTGAAGATTGTCCTACCATGGAATCCTTTTTGCTTGATGATCCTCTCTTTTCCTCTATATTTACGACCTAAATAAAGCCATGTCTACCAGGTTTTGATGAAGGTATGCAATAATATGTATTCTTGTTCATATTTAACTTTACACCCTATTGTTTTGTTAAAGTTGCAATTGGCTACCGAATCAGTCTGTTTCCACAGCTCATCCAGGTTTTTGCAGCTATCTCCATTGTTTGCAAGGTTCCCGAGTTATAGGTCAACAACGAAGGGTGCAGATGGATAGAGGATGGCTCCCTTGTGGATCCCTTCCTATCCCCTCAAAACTATTTGCTAAAAGATGCACATGAGATCGCAGTTAAACTCCAAGTTAACCACCGATTTAATGCAAAACAGAACTCGGATCAGTTGAAACCTTATCATTTTGCTTTTAGAATAGCAAAACGACGGTTTAGTGATATAAGTTTAGAAAGGTTAGAGATATTAGGCTTGAAATATTCATACAATTATGCCATAAGACCTGCTATAAAACTAATGGCCGCACTATTATTTTGGTGCACACCAAATGATATAATTGTGAAAAGTTTGTGAACTCCATGAGAATAGAATTGGTTTTTTTGTGCAAGCGTTGTATTGATTAGAAGCTCTAAACTGTTATGCGGAGGGCCCATACAAACAGTGGCAGGTTTTAATCAATTGTAATATGATTTCCTTTAATTCCTCAATTGCTCTGTTTTGTGTGACAATGCATCATAATGATTTCGCTAGCAAGTTGTTATTTGCATAAGAACTTTAATTTGCTTTATACCTAGTTTAGTTTGTCATTTAATTTGCTTTATATCTGGTATAGCATGGTCCTTTTATTTTCTTATTATCTAGCATAATTGAGTGTGTCAATTCATAATATAGATGCTGCTTGGGTTATGTTGTTTGAGCGAAAATTGAATAAATAAAAGAGTGAGAAGTTCTCTCCTAAACAATTGAGTTCAGAGAATATTTCTTCATAACAGATAGAATAAGTTTCTTTTTGTACTTAGAGAATTAGAAGCTATAGCATAGAGATTCAATATCAAAAATCCTAAAACAATCTAATACAAGTAGAACCACTCTCACATCATCTACAAACTAATTGGACAAAGATTAACTCCTAGGAAACTTAACCAATATCCCTAAGAATTGAGACACTAATATAATTGACAAACACCATATCCATCTTAAGTTTAGATCTTAACAAATACATAATGACCTAATAAATAACTTCTAAGCACATATTGTGCACATGTACTTCGTCAGTCTACGCAATGTGGTTGACAATTTATGATTGGCAATTCAAGGACATTGAATTTACCAAATAGTGTGTTTGTGTGTGCAAGTGTGTTGATTAATTAATCCCAAATCGTGTTTGAAAAAATAAAGAGACTGTTGAAATAAACTGAAATTGAAAACAAAAAATAAACAGAAAATCAACTTTCTAAACCCCACCCAAACTGCGTTTGCAAACACTGTGCTGGTTGGTGGCGAAATCGACTGAAAACGCAAAAAAAGGGCCAAGAGATCTAAGCATTGGTGTGATTTGGATCAAATGACACTATGCTGCTAGAAAGTGGTGCAACAACAGTAAAACAACAGGGGGGAATCACTGCAAAAAAAATAGGGAGATGAGTGTGAAACCTAGGGAAACCAATGGTACCCTATGTAAAATGACCAAACAAGGTTTAAGATGAAACTTTGGATGGAAATGCCCTATCTATGAAGATCTAAAAAAGGAAGGTACAAATCCAGAAAATATGGTTGAAAGCTTTGCAAAAACTTAGACTTCTTAAACTCCTCATATAAAGGTGGAAGCATACTAGAAGCCCTAAGGGGCTAAATTCCACTTCAACGAGAAAAATCGAGTAGATCAAGGCATAAGTAGGATGAGACAGTGGTCAACGAACTCAGCAGACACCTCTCGAAAAAACCTAGAAACAGATAAGAAAAAATCCCAGAAAACCTAAAATCGCAGGGACTGACCTAATTCCTTGGATATCACACTTTTTGGTCCAGAAAGTGTGCTCTGGACCTCCATATCGCACTTTTGGGGCAGAAAAGTGCGATTTATGCTCCTTGATTCTTGGTTGGTGAGTCTCAGAAAAATTTCATGTCTCTGTCACGACTGGTTCCTGTGACCTGCAGAAGAGACCAAAAAACTTCAGAAGTTAGAAATTTGACCAATCTTGGGTTAGAAAGCTAGTAAAAAAATTAAGAAACTGAAAAAGAAAAACCCTAAGCTAAAAACTAAAGGTCACCCAGGTTTTTAGATCCGAATTAAAAACGTAGTGGAGTCGCCAAATTTTATTATGTTTTCTTCTTGAATGTGTATGAAAAGAAATCACTTAAGGTAGTGAATGAAAAATAACCCTAACAATGAAAATGGCTACTAAGCATTGTAGATCTGCAACAAAACCTGCCAAAGCCATGATCTATGCCACAATCATATTTAAACAACAAAATGAAATAGTAAAATAAGCACAAGTAACTCCAATAATTCAATGGAAACCAGACATTTAAATAATATATTTTATTAAACAACACTTGTGAAGGGAACAAATAATGTTACCAGTCCCCCTCTATGGGATGGGTTTTTGGCTGTCCTCAAATGTCTTTAGCTTTTATAGAGTCTCTCTCCTCTATAATGTGTACACCCATCAAATAAAATGTTTGAGCTCAATGAGAACTCAAATGGAAAAGAAAAATGGTGTGTGATAGTGATAATAATTAGAGCTGCAACAATGAAAATAATCGAAAGTGAATAATGAATGGAAAACCCTTCTTTTTATAACAAAATCTTAAGTTATTCTTGAATAATGAGAAATAATAAAATATTATTAACCCCATTCTAGAAATAACCATTTGAAATATTTTATTATAATTGCTTAGAGGGAAAAAGTATTTAAACTTTTATTTAGAAATAATAAATAAATAAATGATTTATTTATCATCTCAAGAAATATGGTTAAGGAATAATAAACAAATAATGATTTATTTTAATTATTCATAAGGGATTTGGTCAAATCTTGACAATGAATAATAACTAATTAGTGATTAATTAATTATTTCTAGAGAAAAATAAAATAATTAATGATTTATCTATTTATTTCTCATAATTGGGTCAAATATGACAAGGAATATTAATTAAACAATGGTCTAATTAATTATTCCTAGAAGATAATTAAATGAATAGTATTTATTTAATTATTCTTCATGGGTTTAATTATAAATGACTTAAAAAATGTGGTTTGTTAAGTAATTTCTCACAGTGAAAGCAATTTTACTATGGTAAAATTGGCCCTACATAGTGTACTTCGACCATCCATTAAATTATGGTAGATGATCAATATATATATATATATATATTATATATTATATATTAGACTATGCTTATATTATTATCATATACTCAAGAAATATAATAATAATAATAATAATAATAATAATAATAATAATAATTGCATTTGAGGAATGAATTATGCTTATATACACGAGTTGTTATGGTTTACGATAAGCCTAAGTAATCCTAAGAACCCACATATAATGAAAGACATAAAAACCAACACATTGCAAAAATAATATTTGTACAAGAAAACTTATTCAAGTGAAAACTTGTTTTAGAGTACAAAACACAATGTGTAAATAAAATGATATCCACATAAATTAGTTAACATAGATATTCAAATTAGTTAAAAACATATTGAGTTCAAATATTTTTGAAAAACGTAAGGCTTAAGCATTTTACTCACACATTTTTTCTACTTCTAATTTATTTACATGAAATTATATTATGTCATATGACAACCAACTAAACATATATAGCATATTAGTCTTTTATTTATTTATTATAGCATACATTACTTTTCTATTTAGATAGTATAAAACACAATGTCTAAATAAATTGATATCCACATAAATTAGTTAAAAAAATCTCGCGTTGAAATATTTTTGAAAAAAATAAGGTTTCAACATTTTACTTCATACTGGGTTGTAGAGTGAGTCTCTCAACTCAATCAAATTATACATAGTCCTTCCTAGGATTGGACCACATGCCCCATGGGGATCAAACATTTTCACCTAACCATTGGATCACATCCCAAGGACTTAAAAATATGATTATTGTAGTTAAAGTTGAACAATCTAGTATTATTTAAAGGAAGCCTTGTAATGTTTGAAAGGAGAACAACATTGTTATGTAGGGCCAAGGGTTGTAGGCTTTAGAGAGACTCTAAAGAGGAGGAAAAATGCATTATTACATATAGGGAATGTCAAATTTATATTGCAATATTTTTTTGTAAGTGTTATGATTTGGTTTGATTAAATCAATTAATGCTTATATATCACATTTGAATTCCATGATTGCTTTCTTTTACACCTGAATTTTCTGTGATTTGACTTGCGAAAATTTTGAAGAAATAACTTTGTTCTTTTGTGACTTTGCTCCATGAAAAAACATGGATTATGTTGTATTTCTCCACTTTAATGTGCTAGTTATGTTTATACATATTTACATTCAATCATACTCTTCCTTCAGTGACTTTTGTCTTAATGATGAGGTTGGCCTAAACATCGCTCAACTCCTTTTTTCTGTGAATTATTTCCAGAAAATTAGATTATTGAGAATGTTGTCTTTTAGTTAAATTGAACTAATGCATGTGTTGTAATAACTATTTTTTTTATTATTCTCTTTAATTATTTATTTTCTGATTGCTTCATGAATGATT
This sequence comes from Pinus taeda, assembly GCA_000404065.3. NCBI lineage: Eukaryota > Viridiplantae > Streptophyta > Pinopsida > Pinales > Pinaceae > Pinus > Pinus taeda. Next base: position 13,559 of record APFE031183401.1, read on the forward strand.
TATTGAAAGCTAATTCATCTAACATAAATTGTTATGGTTGTTCATTTTCTTCTCAACTGAGAAGTAGCAATTAGATAAAAATAGTTAGTTCTCTGCATATATGATTTATTCTTGATGTGAATTATTAAAAACATTGATTGTTTTGTATTAGTTTAAATTATCATAAGCTTACATTTTGTAGTTTTCTTTCTTTTACTTATTTGTAATAAGGATTATTTCTACTTTTAATTTATAATAGCATATATAAATTAAAATTTGCTTAGTTGTTCATTTTATTCTCAACATAGAAGTAACAATTAGATAACAATAGTTAGTTCTCTACATATATGATTTATTCTTGATGTGAATTATTAAAACGAACACCGATTCTTTTGTATTAGTTTAAATTATCATTAGTTTATATTTGTATAGTTTTCTATATTTTACTTATTTGTATTGAGGATTATTGTTACTTTTAATTTATAATAGGATATATAAATTAAATGTTGCTTGGATTTTGTAATATTTCAGTAGATATAAATACAATTCATCCTTGGCACAAGTTATATTAAGTTTTGGTTGTATTTTACGATAATTTTTGTATAATTTGTATCATATTTATTGTATTTTAATCACTTATACTAATCTTATTCTTGTATCATATTTTATTAATTATTTAACTTCTAGTTTTAGGTGTATTAACAAGTAGTTTAGATTTCATGTATATATAACATTAGATTACAAATGGCTTGGGATATTTAAAGAACCTCAGTCTAACTCACGTCCCCTTTGTTGAATAAGGTGTTGGGAATGTTGGCATTGATGTCAAATGATTATGTTAAGATCATTTATCTATTTGATTGGCATTGATTGTGTTAAGATTAATTTAATGCAAAGGATGAAAGTGATGTGAAGTGCAAAGGCTAAGCTAATCAATATGAAGGCTAAACATTGCTAAGAGGGATATAAAATATTGAGGCAAAAGTTGAAATACATATAATTTTTTGAACACAAAATGTAGATAATACAAATCTGATTTGTCTGTTGTAATTATTATTGATTGAGTTATCAATTCAACTCTATTTTATATTACAAATAACTTTTAGAAATAAAGTGAAGAGAAAATCTTGTGAAAAGTTTTTGGAAGTCCAAGAGACAATGCTTCATTTCATATTCCTACAAAGAATACAAACAACCAATATGGATTTCTTATAAAATATAAAATATGGAATGGAAAAAGAACCTTTTTTTAAAGGGAAGGTGTCTACATCAAAAAGTTGAGTAGTAGTAGCAAAAGAGAAAAAGAGTGAAAAGAAGAAGAAGTTCGGTAGTAAACTTGATAGCAGAATTGTATATGAGGTAACCAACATTTGTGACTTGATGTTGTGATTGAGAAATTTGTGTTCCTTTCTATGTTGCACCTTAAAAAGGAATAGGTTATAGCCGGTTGAGGTAGGAGCCTCTTGTGGGTTATAGCGTGCATAAAACTTGTGGGTGTTCGAGCTTCCTTTGAGGTAGGAGCCTACAAAAAGATGATTCAATAAGGAGTAGCAGCTTTCCTTCACATCACTTTCAGCTTAAAATTCATGGTTTTCTTCCTTCGAGGTTTTCACTTATATCTGGTGTCTTCCTGTGTTTATTCTTGAATTTTGTGTGAATATTTTGAATTCTTGATAAATAAATATGCAAATTTCTCTCTTTGACACCTGTAAAAGGAATTCAATAATAATTGAGAACAAACATAAACCATTAGTTGCATAAGAAGAGAATTAAATTGAGCAAAAGTAAATAATTTTGAATTACTGATTCATGCCCCCCTCAGTAATTCCCAATCATAGGTATCAATTAGTATCAGAGCCAAGTTCCTTTAGTAGAAGTCTAACAACTGGAAGGAGGTCCTAAGTTAGTAAAATGGCTAGTCAAGAAGGATGCTCAACAAATAAGGCCCCTCTATTTATTGGTACAAATTATGCCTTCTGGAAAGTGAGAATGAATCCATATTTAATATCTCTAGGAGTAGAAGTTTGGGTTGTTGTGATGATAGGGTATGAAGAACCAAAGGAAACAACTAGTGACAAAGATGCCAAAATCAATTTCATAGCTAATGACAAAGCTATGAATGCACTTCTGAGTGGTCTATGTCAGTCTAAATTGCTCAAAGTAATGCATTGTGAGATGGTTAAATATATTTGGGTTAAATTAGAAAATATTCATGAAAGAGATAAAAAAGTTGAAGAAGGAAAAATTACAAGTGTATAGAACGCAATTTGAGACCTAAAAAATGAATGAAGATGAAGATATAGATAAATTTTTTAAATATTTGATGAAGTTGTAAATAGCATGTTGGGTCTAGGAGAAACAATCAAAGAAAATGTCATTACCTTCTAAATTTAATTGCAAGGTTTCAACTATAGAAGAAACATCAAACTTTGATACTTTGAACAGAGATGATAATTCCAAAAGGGAAGGCAACCAGTAAAGAGGTAGCTTTCAAGGTAGACAAGCCCATAGAAGAAAAGAAGTGTTCATTGATCCAATGATATTTTGCTTATAGATGTATTAAAGAATTACATGTGAAAATTGCAGCTACCATAGAAATCTAATGTGCCTATGAGAAAAGAAGAAGAAACACATAAAAGCATGAAAGAAGACAACAAGACTTGATAATGGAGTTTGTCCAACTTGGACTACGTCTCCAGGCCCTGCTCGATTAATGGGGAGGCCTTCATTCATTAAATGGCATGAAAAAGGAGAATACAATCATCAGTTACATAAAAAGGAGTCTTATACCTCCATTCTGAAAAATGGCTGAGAAATGGAGAACTCAAATGGAGAAATGGATAGCACCACTGCTTCCGTGGTGTCGAGAGGGGCTGAAAACATATAAGATTTTGTCCAATTCAGACAAAATGCACTTTCGTCCCTCCTGCATTGCTTTTGCCTCAAACTACATGCCAAAAATCCTCCCCCCCTGCACTTTTTGCATGCATTGGGTTTTTATATCATTGTTTTGTTACAATTTTTGCTTAGATCAGGGTTGTTTGATTATAATAGAATTTTGTTCTAATGGAGGATCAATCAGATGCGATGAATCTGACCTTTCTTAATAACAAACCCCGAAATAGCCTTTTTTTGTTTAAAACACAAATACACACGGAAACATTGAAAAACCAAAAACCATCAACTTCAAAATATATGAAATCGAGCTTATAAACCCATAGGGTCCGGTCCCCATATTGCAATCGCGTATTGCTTGTTCACTGGTCCTTGTCGCGGGGATCTGCCGATCGCCAATTGCCGATATCAGCATGTCACCATCGGCCCTATCGCAATGGCATATCACATCGCTATGGCCCAGGGATCTAGGTCTTATACCTTGGGTTGTGCCAATCAGATCCATCGATCCGGTTACTCCATCGCTGAAATCGTTGTTGCCTGCCTTAAGTCACCGATATTGCCCATCTCTTGCCCCAATTGTGATTAATCAGAGATCGCTGATCGGAAGTTCCTCCCGCCAGCCTTTAATCCGCCCTTTTGACTCCTCTGATTTTGATTTGTCTTATAAGGCTTAAAACCCATTTTTTAGAGAAAATGCCTCCTTTTTCAAAGGAACAAAGGCAGAGTCTTTTGGTGATAACTTCATTATCCGGACTCGGATTGGAGTGTTGTTCACATCGTTGGAATAAGGAAGACGATCACTTTGATTTGATGTCAAGATACTTGCCTTTCAACCATTTTAAATTTTCAGCTTTTCCATGCCATTGTGTCTGAAGATCCACCTCGATCATTCATGCTCATGTTCTGATAAAGAAGAAGCAAAACTTGTCATAAGTTTGAAGAAAGGAACAAGTAAGTACAAAGGAAAAATTATGTTTGATTGTTTTAATTTTGGAAGAGTGAGACATTATGCATCAAAATTCACTTATAAGAAATAAAAAAATCAGCCTAAAGGGAAAGAGAAGAACAATTCTAACAAGATGCAGAAAGAGAGAAAATTCAAAAGAAAAAATTTCTATGCTCAAGAAGATAGCAATGGATATGAAAGATCCAACGAATCCTCTAGTGAATATGGAACCAACGAATTCATATTGATGGCCTTTGAAGAATTTGAAAAGGATTTCCAGGAATAGAAGAAGAAGAGGAAGGTGAGGTAGACCTTGGGGGAGTTAATCAGTGCCCTAGATGAAATAGAAAGGCTTAAACTCAAGAATAGAAAGAAGAAAGAGATCTTATTGAAATATGTAAAAGAGGAATCAAATTCAAAAGACATTATCAAGTTGAAATTTGAACTTGAAGAAGAAAATAATGTGGAAGACATTTTAATGAAGCAAATAAAAAAGAAAAGCCAAGAGTGTGAAATATGGGAGGAAAAGGTGGTAAGTCTAGAGAAAAATATAGGGAAGGCTCAAACTAAACTAAACATGAATATTCAGAAAATAAAAGGGTCTGAAAATTTGGATGTGATATTGAGTGCTCAGTGGTCTCCACTCATAAAGACTCGGTTAGGTTATGAAGGAGAAGATAGTAAATCTAAGGTAGAGGATAAAGGAAAATCACCTTTATAAAAGCTGCTATGGGAGAGGATGACAACTTGCATCAATCTGAGAACACAAATTTGAGCAACACTTCAAAATCAAGTGAAAAATTGCAAAGGAACATTGTCAGTAAAGTACATAAGGCAAAAGAAATGGACAATCAAATAAAAACCTATTAGAAACGACACTTATTCAAGAGATAGGATTATCAAATGTCAAGATGGTTATATTCTCAAATAACATCCACTACGAGGTACAAATATTTGTTTTATGGATATTGTTACTACTGTTAAAATTTTGGACATAAATCCATAAATTGTAGAGCTTATGTCAGAACAATTGATTTGGGAAATTTTAAGATGAAAAAGAATGGATTCACAAACATGAATCTAGACAAAAATGCATTCTCTCCTCTCCTTGATATCATTGAATGTTTCTATTGTCCAAACCTTGGGCACAAGTCATATGAATGTCAGCTTAAAGACAATAGATTAGCATTTCAAAATATTTATAGAACAAATGGATGCATGCAATGGAGAAAGAAGGTAGAAGAAAAGAAACCTAATAAGTGTACCCAGTTTTATATGCTCAAGATCAAAACAATAAATGGTATGTGGATAGTTGTTGCTCTAGACATATGATAGGAGATAAAATCAAGTTTGTTTCCCTAAATGAAAATAAAACTGGAAATGTCACATTTGGTAATGATGAAGCAAGAAGAATTAGAGGAAATGTTACAATAAGTCTGAACAACGAAAGAGGAAAATCTCAAGATGTACTGTTTGTAGATGGTCTAAAACATAACTTGTTGAGTGTAAGTCAAACGTGTGAAAAAGGGTGTGATGTTCTCTATAGAGCTCAAGACTTTGAAATTATGTCAACATCTACAGGGAAGGTTCTAGCTAAAGGAGTTAGAATTGAGAATAATGTATATATATTGAAAGAAGAGAGTGATGAATGTTACATCAGCAAACAAGATGAATCCTGGATATGGCATAGGAGATTGGGGCATTTGAATCATCAAACTCAGCAAGAGGAGAGAAGTCAGAGATCTACCAATAATAAATAATCCTAAAAACACTATATGAAATTCATGTCAAGTGGGAAAAAGAACACGAACATCATTCAAAGTCAAAGATAAACTATCAATTAGTAAGCATTTTCATCTAGTTCATATGGATTTGTGTGGGCCTTCCAAAACATAGGCACCAAGAGGAGAAAAATATTTCATCCTGGTAATCGATGACTATTTGAGATTGAATTAGGTGGCATTTATCATAAATAAGTCAAAAGCATTTTAAAAATTTTAAAAATTCAAGGCATTGGGAGAAAATAAAATAGGGTGCAAGATAAAGTGCATAAGGTCAGACAGAGGAGGTGAATTTACATTATATGAGTTTTCATACCTATGTAATGAATTTGGGATAAACAATATACTATTGCAGACACACCACAACATAATGGAGTTACAAAGAGACAAAACAGGTTTTTTCAGCAAATAGACGGAGCCATAATGCAAGAAAGAAACATTTCTCAAACCTATTGGGTAGATGTAGTGCATACAACAATAAATATTCTCCATAAGTCACATCTTAGACCAAATTGTGATAAGAATCCATATGAACTGTGGCATGCGAAACTAGAATCAATCAATCATTTTAATGTATTCAAGAGTAAATGTTATATCCAAAATAATGATGAAAAGTTAGGAAATTTTGATGCTCGATTTGATGAAGGAATATTTTGGGATATTCATAAAAAAGTAAGGGATACAAATGTTATAATAAAAGATTGCATAAGATTATGGAATGGATAGATGTAAAGGTTGACAAAGAGCTGCCGAATAAGAACAAGAGCATAGGTTTTATCAATCATCCATGTCATCATCATCATATCAGTAAAGAGAATGAAGTACAAGATGAAAAATTATAAGATACAGAGACTCATTCAAAAGGACCCTCAAGACACACTCAAAAGAATCACCCTGAAAATCAAATTATTGGAGATAAAAGTGAAGGAGTACAAACAAGGAGGCAATTAGCAGAAAAATATGAGCGAGTTCATATACCCATGTTGTCACAGATAGAGCCAAAGAACTTTTAAGAGGCAATTAAAGACAAAATTTTGATAGATGATATGAATGAGGAACTAGACCAAATTGAGAAGAATGAGAATTGGGAACTAACACCAAGACCATTAAGAAAGAATGTTATTGGCGCAAAATGGGTATTCAAAAAATACGATGAATGAACAAGGTCAAGTTGTTAGAAATAAAGCTAGACTAGTGTGTAAGGGTTACTCGCAAGTGGAAGGTCTTGATTATGAATATAATTTCTCACTAGTCATGAGACTAGAGGCAATCAAGATGTTTTTTGCCTTTGCATGCTATAATGATTTCAAGGTGTACCAAATGGACATGAAGTTTTCCTTCCTAAATGGTGATCTTGAGGAAGAAGTCTAGATGGAACAACCAAAAGAATTTTCATTATCAGATAAACCTAACTATGTCTTTAGGTTAAAGAAAGAACTATATGATCTAAATAAGCACCGCAGGCGTGGTACTCTAGAATGGACAAGTACCTTCAAAAACAAGGTTTCAAGGGAGGAGGAGATGATAGTAATCTATACATAATGGTTGATGGAGATGAATTACTGATTATAGTTGTGTGCATGGATGATAATATGTTTGGCAGCAATATAAATCAACTTATAGAATGGTTTGTTGAAGAGATGAAGACTGAGTTTGAAATGTCAATGATTGGAGCACTTTCCTTCTACCTAGGCCTCCAAATCCTACAAAATCTTGGAGGCATATTCATTTCTCAAGAGAGATGCCTAAGAGATATGTTGAAAAGGTTCCAAATCGAAAATTATAAACATGTCTCAATCCCCATGACTACTAGATGTAAGGTATGTGTAGATGATGAATTGCCTTATGTGGATCAAAAACTTTACAGATCTATGATATGAAGTCTGTTATACCTAACAACTTGTTGACTAGATATAATGTTGACAGTCAAATTAGTGTAGGAATTTACAGGGTAAGTTCCTCAGAAAGGACACCGCTCACAACCAGATCTCAAATCAATACAGCAGTATTTTTGACGTGGTTAAAACCCTCAAAGAGGGAAACAGTCCACGGCCTGAGCCAACGTGGCCACTTCAGGCAATTTATTAATCAAAGAATGAAAATTTACATAAGCTT
>APFE031183401.1:33394-94190 GCA_000404065.3 Pinus taeda
AGTACATTATAGATCAAACCCATTTCTTGTGGCTCTATGATAAGTGGGGTTGTGGTCTCACTATGAAGGGTGATGGGTAGGGTGTAACCCATAGTTCTGGGATTAATGGAAAGAAAAGGCCACCTCTCTTTGGACATGAGTGCAATGAATTAAGGGGTAGTATTACCAAAGTCATAATAATATATCGCAATAAGCAACCAGTTTCATTAAAATAAGAATATTTTATAAGGAAACTAATTTTTTAAAGTAATTATCTTGTTACATTTGCAATTTCTTATTACAAATATTAAAAACCTACCTAATCTAATTTAGTAATTATTTATTGAAAAGACATAATATATAATTATACTTATCCGATGCATCAATATATACTTATGCTTATCTTACATGGAAAATTGTTTAAAAATACAATATTCAGAAATAAAATAGACATTTTAAGGTAGGTCAACCCAAGAGCTTTTAACGCATTTAAAATGCCCATGTACATAAATATAGAACACATTTGGTCCAAGAAATCATTCAGACATTAGAAGAGACTTCGGTGTATAGCTGCATTTCTCTCTCACAGATTAATTACGATACAACCGCACAGCCAATACCACACTGAATTCAATAAATTGCATTCTATATAGGTGGATCTATTATCAGAACTCATAAATTTACAACACTTAATGACTACTAAAATCATTAACTTTTATCTGATCTTTGATGTATTTTCGCTCTATGCATAGTTGCTGCATCCAAATCAGCTTTTAAGAATAGGCCTTGTGAAAAAGCTCCCACATCATCACTTCTTTCTTACGTGCTTCTTTTCTATGCCTCCAACCATCACTATTGATGATTCAAATGCCACGACGACGTGCTTGTCTTCTATGCCGCCAACTATCACTACCAACTATCACTATTGATGATTTAAATGCACGACGTGTTTCTCTTCTATGCCTCCAACCATCATTATTGATGATTCAAATGCCACCAATCGATGACATATATTGGATCCAGAATCAGGTAGATCAATGGCTAATGGCATTCCTTTCCGGACGTGATACTCCATGATGCCGCCCGGCACCGTCGAGCAAAACAAGAAACCGTTGCACACAAACATCTCATAGTTCCTGATCACCAGACCATGAGGCAAACTAACATTCCACGACTTTCTGGATGAACTATACACTTCTGCTATTACAGCGTCTTGCCTCGTCTTGCCAACCACTATAAGGACCACCTACGATTGTCCTGGCCATCACACTACTCGCTGTTAGCATCCGAGGCAGAATAAAGCACGTCCTGCTGAGAGGATTGTAAACGCACATCCGCGATAACAAACTTTCGAAGGTGATTGGATAGATGGGGATGTCCACCAAAAGCATCCCTGTTGTGGATCCTCAGTAACTCACATCGCGACTATCCGACATAAATGAGAGGGAAACCGTCTGCCAAGCATGACTGCTCAAGAGGAGAAAACCCATCAGTGTTGGGCATACAAAGAATAAGGCACGGTTGCTCACTATCTGATTCGGCCCACACAAGACCAATATTCTTGCAAGAAAAAGCATCCTTCCAAGTTCCAACACTTGCAGGCACTACGGAAACGAAAAATGCAATCAGGGGCAGCCGTGCCAGCAGAAACACTACTAGTTCAGAACAGATTGAACCATTGCCAGCTCAATTTTCTAAATCTGCAGCCATTGACCACTTCCTTTTACAATCCTCTATCATTGGCCATAAAACCCTTAAAAAAGACACAATTATCACATTTCCCAATTTGCCAAACAATTTTTTTTTACAAAAGTTGTTTTAACTAGTTTAAAAAACATTTAAATGGCTCAAAGTTTTAAATTAAATTTACAATTCTAATAATTTTTTATCAATTTCTATTTTAATGCTCAAAGTTTATAAATTAAATTTATAATTTTAATAATTTTTTATCAAATTCTTATTTTACACAAAAAATAAATAAAACATAAAACTAAAACAGTTAAAAAGTGGCTAGAGAGAAATTTGTATTTTAGTATGGCTCAAGTTTTGAGTTTCATAATTATTAATTTTTTTTTGTGATCTTCCAAATGCTAAATAACAGAGAGAAGACCAGTGTGGAATATCCGAATAGTGAGAGGATTATTAAAGAAAGTGAAGACCAGGGTCTCTTTCATTTTCATAGGCTTGATTTTTAGGCCAAGGATACTATTCGCCACACACACCCATGTGTCATGGCATATGTGTATGTTTAGACGGTTTTTATCATTTTTCAATAGTTTAGAAAAAAAAATTGAATAATATACATCCACCATTGTCACAGTAGTGTTACACAGGAAACAATATTTTTTATAAAAATCGAGTGTGAAAACTACGCTCAGGAATTTGATACATTACATAGTTTATTTACATTCTCAATTTTTTTATTACAAATATTAAAAACAATATTCTTAGTAATTTGCATTATGGCTTGGGATTTTAAAATATAATGAATAATTTAACGAATAATTTAATGATTCAAATTAGGTTGTAAATTAAATTTATAGGCCAATAAACCATAGAAACCTCTTTTAAAGTGAAAAGAGATCCTTTTAAAATATAATTTATAATTTAAGGAATAATTTAATGATTCAATTTTGGTTGTAAATTAAATTTATAGGCCAATATACCATAGAAACCTCTTATAAAGTGAAAAGAGATCCTTCTCATAAATTTGCTTGGATTCTTTCCTCGACTAAAATGAGCAACTCATAACTCTTTCATAGAAACATTATAACTCTTTCATAGAAACATTATTTCATGATTGGAGTAGGACTTTACCTGAGATGATCGACATTAAAAATCCATTTCGACGAGGAGCAACCTATTATCATAACAATTGGTTTCAACTTTGATTTTTCCAAAAAAAAGTTTGTCAAAATGGATATAAGTAAGAGTCTTCTAGAGATCATTCAACTCAATGCAGGTGATTTTATGTGCACCTCCATTATGAAGCAATGCCAAAAGATGTCAAGCCAAAATAGGATTATCCGTGAAAATTCCTTAGATTTCAAACCCTAACTTGCTTGGATTCTTTCCTTAACTGAAATCACCAACTCATAACTCTAATAGAAACATTATTTCATGGTTGGAGTAGGACTTTACTTGAGATGATAAACATTAAAAATCCATAGTGATGAGGAGTAACCTATTATCATAACAATTAGTTTCAAATTTGATTTTTACCACAAAAGTTTGTCAAAATGGTTATAAATAAGAGTCTTCTAGATGTCATTCAACTCAATGTAGGTGATTTTATGTGCACCTCCATTATGAAGGAATGCCAAAATATAGCAATCCAAAACAGGATTATCAACAAAAATTCATTAGATTCCATTATGAAGGAAAACCTCCATTATGAAGGGACGCCAAAATATATCAAGCCAAAACAGGGTTATCAACAAAATTCATTAGATTTCAAACCCTAACAATTAAGAAGAAGAAACTCGCCACAACGATAGAACAAAGAACCGTATGGAGTAAAAAATATCTTTGCATTCAACCATAGTTACCAACTTCAAGTTCAAGTTCAAATTCAAGTTCGATTCAATATGCGAAATGATGGCATTGCATGGATCCTGAGCAATAGATGGCTCACTGGAGGAGTGGGATGAAGCTCACCCACCATCATCACATGTAATTTTGTGTACTGAGAATGTGATCAATGAAGTCCTACTCAAGTGTCCCAAGCTCTTCGTCCCATCACTATAAGTTATTTCTATCAATTCAATCATTCCAACCATGAAATTCTCTTTCTGTGGTTTTTCTTTTTTTTTCTCAAATCCTAAACCTATGGCTAAAATATGTGCAAACCTATGTGTATGAACTCAATTTAACTAAATTTTTTTGGACGCATTAGACCTTTAAAGCCATGAAATTCAATCATTCCAACCATGAAATTCTCTTTCTGTGGTTTTACTTTTTTTGTCTCAAATCCTAAACATGTGGCTGAAATATGTGCAAACCTATGTGTATGAACTCAGTGTAACTAAAAATTGTTGGATGCATTAGACTTTAAAGCCATGAAATTTCCTTTTTGGGTTTTGTTTTATCTTCGAACCATAAAACTATGGCTGAAATAGGTGCAAAAGCAAGGTGGGATTCAGAAAGTAAATAGTCAAAGGTCTTTCTCTTAGCAACAAAGAAGATATCTGTTGTAAAATTCATATTTGTAAAGATTCAATTATCAATTTCAAAGTTCAAAGTTTACATTTTAAATTTCATTAATTTAATTTATTTCATTGACAGGAGATATTTTATAAATTAAATCTTAATAACTATTAAATGGAATTGGGGTTTCCATTCATGAAGCACCTATTGTAAAGTTAAATTTATTTATTACCTTTTTTTAGCAAGTAATTTATGTTGCAAAGGAAAGTTCCAAACTAGGCAACATCTAGATCACATAACATATCACATCTTTTTTCATCTGTGTTATTACTCCATATGCCACTATATGCTATAGCCTTAAGGCATTTCCTTTGCAACATGTAGTGAAATCGCTAGTTATAGGTGGATGATAGAGATTTAATATCCATGGAATATTCTAGAATATTAATAATACTACACATAAAGCAATGGTTCATATTTATCTTCAATGTAGTTATTCCTTTTTTAGGATTTTAATTAAATTGATTAATTAAAGAAATATCATATGAATTAGTGTCATATGAAGTATCCCATGGTTTTATTGGGAATGTGATATTGATAAGTCATGATATTGCAACAAAGCATATTTAAAGAATAAAAGTCTCCATGACAATAGGGTAAAGCTCCATGTTAAGAATCTTGTTCACATATGTGTGTGTGTGTGTGTGATGTATTAATTATTTCTATAGTTAATAATAATTTTAAAATAAATAGATAATTTAGTGGGTTTTTATTATTTTTAAAATTTTAGTAACCATGTATCATGAAGTATTTTCATGCTTATTATAAATTGATACATATTAATATTCACTAGCCATTTAAATTATATGACTTTTCTAATATTCAATATTTTATATATAAATTTTAATAAAATGCTTTTTGGTATTTTTTTTCCTCGATATTAAGTATAAATTATTTGAAATCTATGAATTTGTATTGTATGTGTAAATTGTTTTGTATAATAATAAATATTTTTTAAATTCCAATTTTTATTTTTAATAGTTCATAGTTCATTTTACAATGTTTTGGTGCTCTCCCAACATCTATATAGGGTGCCACCAGATTTTCTAAACAAGAATGAAAATGGCACATGTATGCTTTAGGCATGCATAAATAGCAAGAGTTCACACTTATTCTGTAATATGGATACAACAATTTTAATATAAAAAATGTTTTAGCAATTTTTAAATAACTTTATATGCGTCTATTCCTTTTGAAGTTTTATAACCCAATGCAGAATTTTTTAAGCCCTCCACATATTTATTTTATACTGCTTTATGTTTTTGCATAAACAAATAATTTTTCCAAACAAATAGAAAATTAATGTTTAGGTTAAGATTGATACTGCAAACCATCAATTTTGTAACATTAACATTTCACCTCCAATCATATATGAGATTTCTTAAGAGGAGGATAGGTTTTGGGGAATTTTACATTACAAGAGGAGGAAAATAATAGAATGAGTTCCAAATGAAGCTTCTATGGCTCATGCATAATGAGACAAGTCCTAAATCACCATACATGCTCTTTGTTTTTCAATTAGAATGGTGCTTCTCTGTAGTGAATTGGATAGTATGGTTAGGCCTTACATTATTATGTTTTGGTGTGGGAGGAAAATAACATCCTTAGACCATGCAGGAAGGTTCTCGATGGCCCATAATATTTTATAAATAATGTTGTAGCCTACATATCAACTTCAATATGTCAACTTAGGGTTTTCTTAGGCCCCTATACTACTAGTGTAACCCCTTATTGTTATTAGTACAACCCACTTATTATATTTATGTACCCATGTAGTGCCCATATTGTTACTATTGTGCCCCATAGGAGCCCACTATTGTTATTATTGTGCCCTTACATTATTATTGTTATGTAGGCTCTGATCATGTTATGACCCCTTAGATTCCTAGATATAGAAAGGAGGTCTTTTTATTTGTATCATCGAAGAATTTTTCATTAATGTAATGTAAAGGAGGTTGCCCCCTCGAAGAGGCTGAATTATAAGGCGTTCATCTCTCTTTTCTATCTTTTCTTGAGCTGGTTTCATAACATTTGGTATCAGAGCTTTGGATTCTAGGGTTCCGCTGCTCCAAACAGGTCATCATGGCATTTTCGCAATAACTTTTTTTTCTCCGACGTTTCAGAAGTCCAAAAATAAACTCATTGGAGAAGACATCGCGCTAAATCTCGGATCCGAATTTTAGAGCTTTTTGCGCTATATTTTCAGAGATATGAACTGAGGAAGTTGGTCCTTTTTGCAGAATCCTGAATTACATTCAAACTAGGTGACCTACGGAAAATTGTCATAACTTTCTCTCTGAGCATCAGATTGAAATTTCGTTAGAAGGTACAGAAAGAGGATGGACTATAGTTTCTTGTATTTATTGTTTAGAGCGAAAGGTAAAAACAAGGACATGTGGCACGTCGTACAAGTTCACTCTAATAAATTAGTCTATAATCAGGTCACTGTGGGAGATTTCGCATAACTTTTCATTGGAGAATCCAATTGGGGTCAAACTAGTGGAATTGGAAAGAGGACACAGAGGACTACTACAGTTCATAGTTTTATAACTTAAGGATCTAAGAGTACAGAGGTATAGTCATTTCAAGATCAAGCTCCTAAAATCAAGAAAAAGCAAGATGAGGAAGTTTGATGGCAAGGATCAAGTAAATTGAATACGTCAGATGGAGAAATATTTTGATTTACATGGTGTACCATTGTTACAAAAGGCATGTATTGCATCTTCATATTTAGAACCGGATCAATTTTTATGGTATAAAGGGTTTTGTTCTCGTAAAAAGCTTGTTACGTGGTCAATTTTCACGGAGGAAATGATAGCACATTATGAGGATACAAAGAGCAACACCTTCTTTAGAGCAACACCACAACAATTGGAAAGAGTAAAAGGGCTTTGTGACATACTAGAAAGTAAAATTATGGCAACAATGAATTCTATCCCTCACAACTATGAAGATGGAAGTGTTGTTTCTCCTAGCCTTCCACAACCTACAAGGGTTACACCACAACAATTGGAAGAAAAAAGAGAAAAAGGGCTTTGTTACAATTGTGATAGCAAATGCACTAAAGGTCATAAGTGTGCTGAGAAGAAATTATTTTACATAGAATATGAAGAGGAGGAAGAAAAGGATCAAGAAACATCAAAAGAAGAGGATATACTACAGGACCCCACCCCAGAGAAAGAAGAAATGAATCAGAACATATCTTGTAAAGCATTGGCAAGAATTACCACTCCTCAAACTCTCAAGATAGAAGAACATATAGAAGAAAAATGTTCAAGAAGCGAAAGATCACATCGAGCATCAAGAATGAATCCGACCATATCTTGTAAAGGATTGGAAGAAATTACCACTCCTCAAACTCTAAAGGTAGAACGACATATACAATAGAAAAAGGTTCAAGTAGTGAAAGATCACATCGAGCATCAACAACAAGTTCTCCAACTTTTAAATGATAATGCCACTTTGGTGCAAAATCGAATGAAACAACAGGTAGATCAACATCGTAGCGAAAAATGTTTTGATGTAGGTTTGGGTATTTTTACTGCTACATCTCAAGCAAGCTATTTATGAGAAGGAAATGTTGGCAATACTACATGCACTTAAACAATGGCGACCTTACCGAATGGGAAGACTCTTCAAGGATGAGGATGTGGAAGCTTTGTTTTGTGCTATTTCTATTATCCAACCAGATTGGATAAATGAAGCAAGGGATGAATGGAAGAAGGACGAAGAAGTATGGCCACTTATTCAAAAGTTGCAAAAGATCCCAATTCAAATAATATTGCCAGAAATTGAAGAGGAAGGAAAAATCATATTGGAACCTAGAATAGTCACAGAAACAAGAACCCGATAGCTACGAAATCAATCAATTTCAGAGCATCTCATCAAGTGGAAGAACTTACCCGCTGAAGATTCCACATGGGAGGACAAGAATTTTATAAAGAAGCATCAAGAACTACTCAAGCGTTGAGGACAACGCTTTTTGAAGGAGAGGGGCATGTTAGGCCCCTATACTACTAGTGTAACCCCTTATTGTTATTAATACAACTCACTTATTATATTGATGTACCCATGTAGTGCCCATATTGTTACTATTGTGCCACATAGAAGCCCACTATTGTTATTAATCTTCCATTACATTATTATTGTTATGTTGGCACTAATTATGTTATTACCCCTTAGACTCCTATATATAGAAAGGAGGTCTTGTCATTTGTATCATCTAAGATATGTTCATTTGTGTAATGTAAAGGAGGTTGCCCCCTCGAAGAGGCTTATTTCTAAGGCGTTGATCTATCTTTTCTATCTTTTTGTGAGCTGTTTTCATAACAGATAATGAAAATCTGATTTGTCTCTTGTAATTATTACTGATTGAGTCATTAGTTCAGCTCTATTTTATATTACAAATAATTTTCAGAACTGAAAGCGAAGAGACAAGCTTGTGAGCAGTTTTCAGAAGTCCAAAATATAATGCTTCATTTCATATTCCTGCAAATAATACAAACAACTAAGATGGCTTTCTTATAAAATATAAAATGTGGAATGGGAAAAAGGACCTTTGTTTTAAAGGAAGGTGTCTGCATCAGAAAGTTGATGAGTAGTAGCAGCAGAGAAAAAGAGTGAAAAGAAGAAGAATTTCAACAGTAAACTTAACAACATAATTGTATATGAGGTAACCAATATATGTGACTTGATGTTGTGATTGAGAATTTTTCATTCCTTTCTATGTTGCATATTGGAAAAGAACAAGTTGCAGCCTATTGAGATAGGAGCCTCCTGTGGGTTGTAGCCTGTAGAAAGCTTGTGGGAGTTGGAGCTTCCTTTGAGGTAGGAGCCTCTTGTAGGTTTGTGCCTACAAACATATGATGTAATAATGAGTAGCAACGTGCCTTCACGTTGCTTTCAACCTAAAATTCATGGCTTTCTCCCTTTGGGGTTTCCACTTATATTTGGTGTCTTCATGTGTTTATTCTTGAATTTTGTGTAAATTCTTTGAATTCTTGATAAATAAATCTACAAATTTCTCTCTTTGAAACCTGCAAAAGGAATTCAATAATAATTGAGCAAAAACATAAACCATTAGCTACATAAGAAGAAAATTAAGTTGTGAAAAATTAAATAATTTTGAATTACTGACTCACCCCCCTCCCTCGTAGTAATTCCTAATCATAAATATCATAACTTCCAAAACCCCACATCAACAAGGACCAAAAAAATAGACCTTCAATTCAAATGTTCCAAAAAATCCATGGGAAAAGTATGTCGATTATGCTCATGGTATTGATTGCTTTTTCACTTACAAGAGTGTCTTTGGCTCCTAACAATCACCCTGTGTTGAAATTGTAGCAAGAAAATTTAGTTTTTACTTTTCCTTTGTCAAACTAGATTAAAATTCGAATTTAAATTTTAGCAAAATACTTGGAGGTATTTGAATGAGGTGAAATGACTCTTGTCACTCAATTAACTCAGTGAATTTGGGTTGGAAACATTTGAGTTTAGTTATACATGATTGATTTCTAATTTGTAGCAATCTATTTTATTTAATTTAAGTTTTTGTCAGTTCAACTAGTTCTAAGTATCAAAAGAACTAGTAGAGGTCATGCTGTGTGATCTGAAATGGGGCTCTTAGGCTTGTAGTCTAACTTACAGAACCTCTCCCACTTCCAAAGCTTTACATTTTCCCAAGTCTATTTGATCAACCAATACAGAAATAAGAAATGCATAAAAATATGGGTGTATGCTTGTATTTGTTTTCAGCTGATTATTTACTTTAAAATCTATTGTTTGTGATGATATGGGAAGGTACTTAGACTAATACACAAATGCATATAACAGTAGTTAAAGCAGCAGTAAAAACAAACACATGAGGCAACAAGATAATATGGAGTTCACCCTGATATCTTGGGCTACGTCTCCTTGAGCTCTAATAAACTCGATTAGGCTCTCTGGGATTATGGCTTCAATTATTTTACAAGTGCTACACTTAACTCCAATGTTTTATACAGGAACATTGGGCTCAGAACACCATCTTATCCATTGGCTCTTGGAGCTCTTCGGCTTTCTAGCTCTAGCTCTTGGCTCTAGCTTTGGCTGTGGCTCTGACTTTGTGGCTTGAGATTTGGTTTTGGCTTTTAACTCTGGCTGTGGCTCTGACTCTAGCTCTAGCTTTGTGGCTTAGGCTTTGGTTCTAGCTCTCAGCTCTGGCTTCTGGTGCTCGCTTTGGCTCTGGCTCGCGGCCCTCTGCTCTGGGTTTTCTAAGCTCTTTCTACTGGCCTTTGCATGCCTCTATGAGTCACTCGACCTCCAAGCAACTCCATCAACAATATGCTGCTATAAATTGAGCTCTCTGGTTTTTCGCTCGACCCCCGAGTGGCTCCAAAGACTCTCTGTGCATTCAGCATCCTCTTGTTGTTCGTTCTTTTTCTGCCTATTACAGTGAGCTCTTGCTCTAGCTTCTCTGCTTCCAAGTCTGCTTACTCATTCCTAGGCTGCTCCCCCTTTTTTTCTCTTCGTCTATTCGTGGTTTAACACCAATCCATCTCATGACTATTCGCTTCCTCTCCCGACTCTTTGGATCACCTGCCTCTGTCTGCTGGAATCCCTTCTTTTGGCGGTTATAGTCACTGCATCACACCTCATAGGGATATGGCCACCTGTTTCGTAACGGATAAGTGTCAGGTTCATCGGAAACACTTGATCATTTGAAACGGCCGTTATTTCCATTTACTCCGAGAATGCGTGCGAAACACGAATCTCTGCCAACTCATCGTCCACGTCGGACTTCAAACCTTTATATACCGTAGCTTATTCCTCCCGTAGAATCCGGTTTCCCATCGGGAGCAATCTCTGTTGTTAGCTCTGGTGCCTCCAGATCCTACGGTTATCACTCTTATCGCGCGGATGACTTGCTCGGTCGTTAGCCCACAATGAGCGCGGTTTTCTCTCTCATCTGTTGGACACACGTCAATCATTGTATGGCATTGCTAGGTCCTCTGACAAACCTGCTTACTGCCCTAAACGCCTCTGATATTCCGTTTGTTTTGGAGCACGGGACCCACCATTGGTTTTAGCGCTTTTCCCATGGTTTCTTGGCTTTCCTTGTGACTGAGCGCTCGGGGCTTTACCATTTTGAGGGGTTTTGTCCAGTGTGCTAATCGCACATTAGAAACAACCTCCGTTTTCTGGTCTAAGCCTCCTAACTAGCATTTTTGTGCCATGCACAGTCCCCATAGGCCAATGGTCAATGTGCTTTGACCGAAGGTCCTCGTTGCTCTATGGTGGTTGCAAATTGTTGTTGTTTAGAGGTTATTTCTGATAGGCTTCGACGTCCATAAGGCTTTAAACTTTGGTATGAGTTTTTACAGAGTTCGGGTAGCTTTAAGAGAGTTTAAGGATCTAGATTTAGATCATTATGAGCGTGGAACATTTTCCACACTGAATGATCAATCAACCTAAAATAATTGTTGCATGTAGATAATTCTATTTACCCAGTTGAGATTAAAGTTCAAGGTCGGTATACTATCAGTTGTAAACTAATCCAAGTTGTACAGGCGGTGCATGTAGTCAAAGGATCGACCTATGATAATTTCTCAATTTCTTAGTATGAAATTCCTAAATAATAGAGGCAATTTCCCAAGGGAAAAACACAAGGAAATAGGAGCTTGGGAAGGCTTGAAATTGGCTAAGTGTTGGGCCAGGTTCTGTCAGTCAGGAAGAGGGATAGTCTATACTAGTGCAGGGTGTGTTCAGGCTTGCGCAAGCATTATATTTCTTCTCTATTCTATGATTAATGCAAGACATATATTAAGGGGTTTTGAGTAGTTGCTTTCCCCTAGATAAATCTTTGTGTATGTGTGATGTTTCCTTTTTCATGTCAACGATTCCTATTTTATGACACAGGAAAACTGTGTCTTTAGAGAATTAGCATGTGGACATGTGGGTTATGGACCCACGTATACATTAGAAGCCTTCAAATAAATGGAACCACAACAAAACTAAAAAACCCGCAACCGCAATATAACTTTATTAAGCACTGCCAGTCCTACTTTGGCTTTTCCTCAGACCGAGTGCTTCATTCTCTACCGTCGATCTCATTCATCAATCCAACAGCTATCGCGTTGTTTGATTATCAACTTACCCAAACGATCTCCACCATTGATATGACCCATCCAATTGAATGATTGTCGCAAAATCTCGTGCTCCAACTAGCACAATGATTAATACTCCGAAAGCACGCGAGAAAAGTTGTTTTCTTGTGCGACGTGTCAATTGCTAAGGTTAATCGTGTAGAATTTAGAAATGTCACTTCCCACCTTTAGGGCGTGTGAGATAATGCTTACCATCTTTCCAAGACCACTCCATTATTTTGTTGTCACGTGGCTTAATCTCCATCGTTCATCTTCCGTCGATTTGTTCTCGGATCTCTCGTTCGCTTATTGGTGGAATTCGTATTACAACACAAATTTAACTTTTCCATACTTGTTTAAGGAAAATTTCATAGGAACTTTGTCCCTTTCACTCGCACACACTATTTATAAACTTACAGTAAAGAATGCATACAATACACAGACACACAAAATACACATTTCTCTTGAATGTATAATAACACACATATTTCAATTATAAACAAATTCGATTACAGGCTAAGGCCTAACGACTCGAATCACAAATTGCCCCTGTGGCTACACTGCTTACTCTATCTCTCTCTTTTTCACACAACACAGACTCTCTTATATAGGAAATTACAAAGGCGTGGATCATCTAGGACCCACGATTTCCTCTTGTTGGATGCAGTATAGGGTCTATAAATGTACCAACATTTAATTTGTCAATCCGAATAGTTCATGAACTTTGAGACACAACACTGGGAATGCCAGAGCAAGCCCCTGACAACCTGCAAAATAAATGCTAGTCTATCTTGTGTTTTAATCTCATCAATAAATGAACTCCTGCACTAAAGAGAATTCAATAAAACATCAATCCAAGTAATCAAAATCATATAGGAAATACAAGCAATCAATGCGAAAGGAAATTCTAATTACAAAATAATAGAAGGGAAAACTGAACTAGAAGTAAAGTAGTGTTGACATGATAACAAAAAGACTGTAAATGTTGGAAGCAATTCAAAACCATTCGTCTTGCATTATTTCTACCTGCACTAATTATGTCTGTACTAATTCGGTGTAAATTTAACTTGAAAGCATCAGCGACATAACAAGGAAATTTACTATGTAAATGAACTCATGAAAGAAATTAGATTAAAATGAATTTCTTGCCTTCCTTGTCCTGAAAATAAATCTTGTGAATCTATACAGAAGTTAAAGGAAACTATAATGGTAATTGAACATTTATCGATATCAACGTAGTGTAGTTTCCTTATTTATAAATGTGAGTTCTGCAAGCGTAAAAATCATAGCTTTAGATAATATATGTGATTGGTGCTTTGTGAGGATGCACGGGTTCTGTAACTTCACATAAATGAATACATTAAGACATCAAAACCATAAACATTCAATTGATCTCATATTCTGAAATATAAATTAATAGATCTTGATTAATTTATAGAATTCGAGTTACACGTGGAGCTCATAAAGGTAGAGCTGATCTGGACGCAAATTGATAAAATGAAATCTCCAAGCACAACCCTTGATGCAACAAATGAAATAGGAACAATTTGCATCAAATCAAATTAACTTTAAAAACTGAGAATAAAAGATTGCAACAAATTGAATTAATTCTAGAACTAGAAATTGAAGGTAGAAAGAAACTGTAAATAAATAAATAAAATTCACATAGAAAATAAGCATTGAAATGTTATCTAGCTTAAAATATGAGAGCAGTGTTGAGCTGGTCTGGCTGCCAACCCAGCCAACTCGCACCCTCTTTGAGTGCCTGGTTCAAATAGAAATAAAATTCATTAGATGCAATAGATAATTAAATAGAACATGCTGGGAAATTGCTTCAATTGATTACTGAAAACAATGTTACATTATGAAGACATCACTCAACTCCAGCAAGACCAAAGGAGCGATCCACAGCTGATGAATTGTGTGAGGCTACATTGGGACAACTCCTCTTCCCTTCTGCGCCTTTCTCTCCCGTGCACTGTTTGTGGCTGGATCGCTGTCTAATTCATTAATTGAATGACTAATCGTTCTTGCTCCTGACAATCTCTTATATAGCATTAAATTATAATTTTGGCTTTTAATTAGCTGATTAGAATAGAGGAAGAAGATATCAACAATTTTCCATAAATAAAATTAGTTTACAATTGAATGTCAAAACAAGGATGATTCTGGCAGATCGTTCCTCTTTTCCTGGAACAGTGCTGTTGTTGGACTCCAGTAGGATGGGTGCTACCTTGTATCATAATCGCATGGCATAGATGAGGGTAGAGCATTGTGTTGACTCCAGCGTTAATGTGGCTGTGGCCATTTGCTTTAGGTCTTCTCCACATCTTGTCGGTGAAGAGCAACCCTTGAGGTCCATAAAAAACACCTCCTCATCTATTCCTCTTCCCTCCTTGAGAGCTTAGAAAGCATCTTGTATCGGGTTCCCACTCCTTGACAGTCGCCAGAGAAATCTAATGTCTCTCTGACAGTCATCTCGACATGATGCAGATCATTTTGACTAATGTATGTTGATGTTCTTTGAGGTACGAATTCGTTCATTTCATTCCCATTATAGGTCACTTTACCAAATACTTTGAGATCAAATCCGAGCTTCCCAGCAAGAGCCAACAACAAAGTTGTCTTTCTAGAGCTTGGAGGTCCAAGAAGTAGAGTTGTTATAGAAGGTTTTATTACGCCATTGATATCATGGAGTATTTTATTTGTTGGAGCAAGGCTAATGGAGTCGAGGATACTCTCGAAAGTATTGACTATAAAGTTGAACAGAGTTGGAAGAGCTTTATTTCCAACATTAACATCGACATAAAATCTCAGCAAACTGCATAGAAACATGCAATGTAGAGGATCACAACTCATTGGTTGATGAGATCGTTCCGCATTTTGCCAAATCCATGGGCTTCTTGATAATCTCAAAATACTTGTCAATGCCAAGCCAAACCTCTGTACTTACTGTCTTGTTGAAATGCCAACTTCTGGGATGGTTCATTAGAGATTGTGATAGACAAGCACACATTATTCTTATGGAGGGACTAAATGTTTTGATACCATATGCGCCATAGCAAGCCAAGGAACAAAATCATATAAGTCAATAGCTGATACAATTCAAGATACCATTTCCTTCATGAACAAAGCATAAGACCAGGTTTGAGTTCAACGTAGTGCAGGAAGCTACTGTAACTAATGCAAGAATCCCAATGCATGGTGCAGGGAAGTAAGTGCAATGGTGCAGGCACGTCCCAAAGTATAATAAACAAGTTTTAATCCTGCAACATTGTAAGCCTTAATCAAACTCTTATTAATTCTATTTTAATCCTATTAAAATAAAGAAGTAACAAATACTCTTCGAAAATACTCATTTAGCCAATCAACAGCATGAGAGAAATAGATAAAAAATAGGACAAAACGGAGACCCAACACCTCCCACAAATCGCTCAATTAAACCCCTAAATCTCTTTATTTTCATACATGGCAAATAATTACATTTAATCAAGCCTTTTAGAGACTTATCAATTCCATCAATTTATCTCTTTTTAAATAGAATTTGCTCTGGTTTATAATGATTGTCCACGTTTCCCTTTTCACATCTTTGAGTTTAAATTTTGATTAAGCGTGGTCAGATGCTCCTACATTAGACTCTCAAGGTACAAACATTTATGACTTCCTGGTCATATGTCTCCTTCATCCCTTAGCAATTCTACCCATATCCTCTGTGGAATTTCCTTTATGATCTTTCTGTGAGCTGCAACAAAACCTCTGCAGTAACAAGTCCTCCTTGCTACGCGATACCTCACCAAGCTTCTCTCCTTTGAGCTTAGTCTTTCGACATCTCTCTGGTTCTCTCTTCTTTGGAACCATTTGAACACTCCTTACACTAGGTTGCTGCTTTCTTCTCACCTTCTTCTGTTGCTACCTGTACGATAATATAAAGACCATAAACTCTCCAATCTTCAACATAACTATACCTCCTTCTTTTGCACGTAGAATCTTCTTTTTCGCAGGAAACCTTTCCCCGCTCTGATACTATTTTGACGCAGGAAAACTGTATCTTTAGAGAATTATCACTTGGACCTGTGGGTTATGGTCCACATATACATTAGAAGCCTTCAAATAAGTGGATTCACAACAAAACCAAAAAACCCGCAACCGCAATATAACTTTATTAAGCACCATCGGTCCCACTTTGGCTTTTCCTCAGATTGAGCACTTCAATATCCACTATCAATCTCATTCGTCAATCCAACAACTATTGCGTCTTCCAATTATCAACTTAACCGGATGATCTCCACCGTTGATATGACCCGTCCAATCGAACGACTATCGTTCAATCTCGCGCTCCAATTAGCACGACAGTTAATACTCCAAAAGCATGCAAGAAAATTTGTTTTCTTGTGCTACATGTCAACCATTAAGTTTAATCATGTAGAATTTAGAAATACCACTTCCCACCTTTAGGGCACGTGAGATACCACTTACCGTCTTTCCAAGACCACTCCATTCTTTTGTTGTCACGTGGCTTAATCTCCGCCATTCATCTTCCACCGATATCATCTGTCGATCTGTTCTCGGATCTCTCATTCGCTTATTGGTGGAATTTCCATTACAAAACAAATTTAACTCTGCCATACTTGTTTAAGGCGAAGTTCATAGGAACTTCGTCCCTTTCACTCGCACAAACTATTTATAAACTTACAGTAAAGAATGCATATAATACACACACACACAAAATACACATTTCTCCTAAATGTATAATAACACACATATTTCAATTATAAACAAATTCGATTACAGGCTAAAGCCTCAAGGCTCGAATCACAAACTGCCCCTGCGACTACATTGCTTACTCTATCTCTCTCTTTTTCACACAAGACACACTCTCTTATATAGGAAATTGCAAAGGCGTGCATCATCTAGGATCCACGATTTTCTCCCACAAATCGCTCAATCAAACCCCTAAATCTCTCTATTTGCGTACATGGCAGATAATTACATTTAATCAAGCCTTCTAGAGACTTATCAATTCCATCAATTTAGCTCTTTTTAAACAGAACTTGCCTTGGTTTACAATGATTGTCCACATTTCCCTTTTCATAGCTTTGAGTTTAAATTTTGATTAAGCGTGGTCAGATGCTCCTGCATCATTTTAGATCATGAATTAACTTCCACAAATTAGTATAGTAGCTTCAAGTATTGTGGTTTAGTAATTTTCATGAGCAATTTTGAATCTACACATTAATTTCTACATGGTATTAGAGCTGGAATCACTGTATAGCAGAGATTTCAAAGTTATCATTGTAGGAGGTTCGAGGTTGTAGATCAGGGTGTAGGTTTTCTTCAAGACTAAGAAGATGACTTTCAATGGACTAAGGCTTGAGTATGCCCTTTAGGGAAGCTCTAATTATGTTGCATGGAAGGACCGGCTAGAGGTAGTACTGGAGGATAATGGGTTGAAGAAATTCATTGCTAATGACATTCTGAAACTAGTAGCAGTTGATGCTCAGATTCTAGCAGAATGGAAGAAGTTTGTTGCCAAGGCGAGTAGGATTGTATTGGAGGGAGTACGATACCATATTGTCTCTAATATCCATGGGAAAGAGACTTCGTATGTAATGTGGAAAGCACTGACAAATTTGTTCCAAAATAGTGGTGACCATAGGAAATTGGCACTCAAGGACAAGCTTCAAAATATCAATATGTAGATGAACAAGACTATTCCACAGTACTTGAGCAGGTTCACACAGTGTCATGATGAACTTGGTCAAGTTGGTGTTACTATAACTGAGAATTATTTGGTGAGCCTAGCCCTTCTATACCTTCCCAAGAGTTGGCACAACTACCAAGATTCGGTGAACGGGTACTGAATTGGGAAGACATTCAGTCTAATTTGGTAAAGGAGAAGATAAGGCAAATCACCAAAGATGTGACCTCATCCAAGGGTGAGGATGAGGAAAATTGTGCCTTGGATGGAAAGGAAATGAAAGGGAAAGGGAAGAAATCCCAATCCAAAGCAGATTTGAGTCAAGGGGGAAAGAAGAAAGACTTGTCCAGGATCAAGACGTTCTTTCACTATCATGAATTTGAGCACTGTGCAACAAAGTCTACACACAAGAAAGAAGGCAATAAGACCATAGGAGGAGCAGAGGGTGAAGCCTTTGCTTCATAATTCAAACTTGATTTTACCCTCATTGCATGCATGGAAAGCACATTAATAGGTAGTGTGTGGTATCTTAGTAGCAGTACCTCATTCCAGATGATGGGCAACGAATAATTTTTCAGCGACTTACAAGAGAAGGATCTCCAGTTGCACATCAACATGGGGGATGATGAAAGGTATAGCATGACCAATATCAATGCAGTTACTTTTCAGAGGGAGTCTGGATCCCCTCTTAGGCTCAATGATGTGATGTTTGTACGAGGTCTGAAGAAGAATCTAATTTTCATAGCTATGTTGGAAGGTCATGGCTACAATGTGATATTCAACAAATGGAAGGCTTTCGTAAGACATATCCCCACAGGACAAATGAAGAAGATTAGGGTTCGAGTGATGAACCTCTACAAATTAGATGTGGAAGACTATGAAGCATTGAGTACAACATCAAAGAAGGTGCAGAGTCAAGATGTCGATGAATTATGGCCTAGAATACTTGGCCATTTGCATCATGGTGCTTTGAATATCATGCAACATATTTTTACAGGTCTGCACAAAGGAGCACTAGAGCAACAAGATACGTGCAAAGGGTGTACATTAGGGAAGTACAAAAAATCCACCTTTGATTATTAGGACAACATGGTATATGCAATCCTTGAAAGGATCCACTTTAATGTCTGTGGACCTTTCTACATAACATCCAATGCCAAGCATAGGTATTATGTTATATTTGTAGATGGTTTCTCATGAAAGTGCTGGATCATCTTCATGTAGAAGAAATACCAGACATTCTGCCAATTTGTTGATTTTAAAGCACTTGTTGAGAAAGAGACTAGCATGAAAGTGAAGTCTCTCAAGAGTGATAATGGTGGTGAGTATGTGTCAAATGAGTTTAAAAATTTATGTGCAAAGGAAGGAATTTTATGATAGTTGAAAACACCTCATAACCAACAAAAAAATTGGGTGGCTAAGAGGAATAATAGAAGTATTGTGGGACCAACATGGGTGATGTTGCATGACCAAAGCCTACCTCTACACTTGTGGGCTGAAACATGCAACACAACTCTCTATTTGAATAACAAGAGAGCCCATGGGATTCTTGGCATGAGTACACCAAAGGGAGATTTTTTAGGATTGAATCCAGATGTGTGACACTTTAGGATCTTTGGATCATTAGTTTACTATCATGTTTCGAAGAAAGCAAGGAAAAATATAGAGCTTGTTAGTCCTTACAACCTCCTAGGCTGAAAAGGAATTCGAGAAGGGTAACCCCAAACCACTTCAGCTCAGTAGCTATTCCTACTAAGCATAAGAGGGATCTCTCTAAGTCTCCTCTCAGTGATATGACTTTAAAGCAAATGAATTTTAGGCTAGATATATGTATTTGATTGTTTGCTTATGAAAATTTGGGTTTTAGGGTTTGCTGAACTTAGGGTTTAGAGTCACAAGTAGGTCTAGGTTGTGGGTGTGCAGGAGAAAATATGAGAAGGAGCTAGATATCAGAAGCCATGGTTTATTTTGAGTATTGTCAGTGTAGTATAGAGGATATAGTGTGGGAGAAACTAATGAGCATGAATAAACATTATTTCATTAGCTTAGGAAGACATACACATAACTATAAAAACCAGATAACAGAGCTTGAAAAACAAGAATTCTATGTATTTTATTTTAAGGCATTCATACAAAGAAGAGATATAATGTAGATAAAGATGTTTAGACCATTAGAAAAAAAAGAATGAAGTACAAGCACCATGAACTCACTGGGCTAGAGTTCCTTGAAAATAGCTGCAACCTACCTCTGTATTAGCTGAAAAGGTGATTACATGCAAGCTTCCTTCACAAAAAGTTCAACCCTCTTCTCCACAAGAGAAATGATACATATAGACTCACCTAGACCATTTTCCCACCTTCAAGAGTCGAATTCCTTGGTGGAGGAACTGACTCCAAGATTCTCTCAACCAACAGGTGAGAGTGAGAAGGTGAAACTCAAACACTTCATGGAGAGTTTGTTTAGGAATTTTCTTCACTTATGAGGCCTAATAGACATCAAAAACAACCTATGATGTACATTTATTCATGCCTACATCACCTATCCTTGAAACTAGTGACACTACATAGAGAATCTTGACTTTGATTGAGTCAAACTAGAAACTAGAAATTTTACAGAGTGAGATTTTCCAATTAAAAAGGTGTAGAAGGGTAGCGTTGAATTTGAGCTTATTTTTAGGTGTCTTCCAGGAGTAAAAATGCAAATCTGAGAGAATGGTCAACTAGCTCTTCAGCTCTAGTTTTAAAAGCAATTTGATATTCTGAATTTGGACCATTGGAAGGCCTTTAAATATCCATTCTCCCAAGGTCACTACAGAAGTACAGCGCCTGTTAAAAAATGGTCAAGAATGCTAGTTTTTTGCCACTTTTTTGCATTTTTTCCAAAACTGAGCCACCTCTGCAAAATATGGGGAAATGGGTTTTTAGAGGATGGCAGTAGCTTTACAATAATGTAGACCTTTCCTCAAATGGAGGATTGAGAAAAAAGCACAACACCAAGGCGCTGCACTTCTGGAGTAGCTAAATTTCTGAATTTAGATCAAAATTTCTCAAAAACCTTAAAGTGCTCAAAATTGGATGGAAGGTGTAAAAAGATGTTTTTTAAAGATTCATAGATGTTTCAGCAAGAATCTCCAAGTTTCCCTCATCCTTTTCGTATTTTTTGGCTTCCTTAAGCTTGTTTTCAAGCTTCTTTACCTTGACATTAGTGATCATGTTTTGAGCCTGGTAGTGTTGCACCATATTTATGAGAAATTTATTATCTTTGTTTTCCTTCTCAAGGAGCTTCTCCAAGTGTTCATTCACCTTATTGAGCCAATACTCCTTGTCTTTATTGACCTCAAGAGTAGTTCTATCTTCTAGGTCCATGTCTTCATTGAATAGGATGTGTTTTTCCTCTTCTTGCAAAGCTTTCTTCAGGCCATTTGTTGGTGGACTTTTCCTCTTTCCTTTCCCTTTTGATGCTTCAGGCTTGCTTGATTCTATGATCTCTTTACCCTTGCCAACCTGCTGCAATAACTTGGTTTGTTGTTTTTCCATGATCAACTCCTTTGATTTGAGTTGATTGTTCTCTTGTTGAAGGAATGAAATAATGTATCTAGCTCTCAAGATGTTTATAGTAAACTCCTTGATTTGACAGTCCTTATTGCTGATCTTTTGTGGCATGATTGAAGTCTGATCTTCCATAAGCTCAAACTCATGCTCAATTGTCTCTTTATCCTTTGCTGTCGATCCCTGTTTTGTTGATGAAGAAGGTTTGACCCCTTTCTCACCATGAGAAGCAAACACAAGTCCTTTTCATCTTTGGTATGTTTTGGCCACCTCAAGTCTAGGTGCCTTGGGAACCTCCTCAAATTTTTTTGATAACCCTGCTTCTATAGGCTGTGCTTATGTGTCTTGGCGATGGATTGGTGAAGCAATCTCATTTCATTTTTGAAAACCTAGATGATAGGAAAGGGGAAAAAATAGTGAGGGATGAGTGAAAAATGAAATTATGGGTAGGTGGAGTTGATAAAATGGTAAAGGAGTTTGGAAAGAGGTGGATATGGATTATGGGAAACTTATGAAAATGAGTGGAAGAGAAATGAAGGAACAATGTGCTTGTAAAAGGGAAAAAACAGAGTTTTTAGGGAAAGTGCCCAAAATGCCTAGGAATGAACTAGGGTTTCAATATTAGTGAGGTAAATTTATGTTATGAGGTTGATTGATTGGTTTAAATGGCATATCAAACATGTATAAAGGTGTAGGATAAGATTTTACATGTTAAAAATCAACAAAGGAAAATGGCCATCATCAACCCTATCATTTTTGCATGAGAAATTCACTGAAAAACAATAATTGAAGAAAGCTTTGGCATGAATTGATTTTGAAAATTAAAAAGGTAACTAAGGTGGTGTAGTTAATTGTAGCTCAGCTTAGGATTTCAATAAAATAAGTTAGAAAGCTTAAAAAATCAATTTGGGTGAGTTTCCGGTAAATTTGAGGTACTCTGGCCCAAGTGCAGTGTAGTGTTCCTGAGTGCAACGCTTTGTTCTTGAGTGTAGCGCCAATCTTCCAAACCACTTTTGGAGGACTTAAGTGGCACCAAATTGAGAGATTGATATCTCGTTGGAAAGATATTGAAGTCGGCTATAAGATGGGCACCTCAAGAATGTAATTTGGACACTCCATGAGGGAGAAAATTTGATTTTCCCAAGGTCGCTCCAAAAACTCAGGGTTTCTTTGACAAGAGCACGACGCCAACTTGCAGATCACTTTTGGATGCCTTCCACTAATCCAAATCACAAGCTGAAGGTACCATTGGAAAGATTAGGATGTATTCTACATAATCTATTCCTTAAGAATTGCCAAAACCAACTACAAAAACCTAAAAACTATCTTGAAGTCAAGTTGTCCAGAAGTGCAACAACTCTCTTGTAGCAATTGTATTTTGGGCATTTCTTTCAAAGCATAACACATGTGCATAAAATGAAGAATTTTTTCATTCCTTGGATGATACTGGAAAAAATCATCTTTCACTTTTGTAACATTCTTCTCCATTTGGTCAAAAATATATTTTGAAGCAAACATGTCCCTATGAGGAATGATGAGGCAAGGTAGTGTACTACAACATTGTCTTATTGGAAATAAAAATTACCTTTACCTTTATTTTTCTTTCCCTAAGCTACTAACTCCCTTTACCCACTGAATCACATGATGGACATGCTTTTGTTTTGACTTATGGTATCATGATGACACATGGAGTGAGACCCTAGACCATGACCTAAAATGAGGAATTTAACCATTTCATGACCCAAGACACTTAAATGAAGATATGATACATCGAAGAAGACAATGACAATGATGAGTGATGAAGACCATGAGTAAGTGAAGGGAGCAACAGTGACCTAGACACAACAAGAAGTGACCAAATTTTTATTTGAAGACTTACTGAAATGACAAAAAATTGACTTGACACCGTAACAACACCTTGTAAGAGCATATTTGATCACTAGTGACAGGCTGAACTGACTAACACTAACATTGGCTCCAACTGGGGATGGCAGATCTTTGGAGTTGTCAAGAACACCGTAGACCAAGTAGCCTTATCCATTTGGCAATGGAGTCAAAATGAAAAGACTAAATTCAAACTGAAAACTGACTGACTAATTGACTAACTTGACTATAAAAAACATACTGACTAAACTTACTTATGGTAGTAGACCATTGGGATCCTAGGGCCTTCACCTCGGGCTTCAAATCCTGATAATAACTACCCACCTGCTGAAGATGTATATACAATCATGTGTAATTATCCCTACAGTGTAACCAATCCAACAAATGGCTACTTATGTGAATTCTGCTCGCATTTTCCTTGAGCAGGAAGACAAAACAAAAGCTAGGCAACTCCAAATTCCATATGGATTAAACACTTGTATTGACAAAATTGAAAAATTCTTCCTCTACTGATGACTGCAATAAACTCACCATAGGATCATGGAAATCATGAAACATATTCTTTTCTGGATGATTTAAAACAGGAAAACAAACCTCATTCCAAACTGTTGTTTTGTCTATTTGCTGGAACTGATCACCTTCATCAATGAATGTTGCAACATTGACCTTCATTACTGGTTGTAATGAATTTTCCACATGATCCTGAAAATCATGAAAAATTGGCTCTTGCTGATTTGGAGGAATCAAGAAACATCCTTCTATTGCAACTAGTCGCTCTTCATGATGAATTTTGGGAAGAGTGTGCTCTTGGTCTTCAAAAAAATTTGAACATATAGATGGATGGCGAGTTTGATCTCGTGTATCAAAGTGATTAGCTTCTTCATATTGATGCTGGGAAGAATAATCATAAAGGGCCTCTATGATTTCATAATATACACATTCTTCATCACCAAAAGCCTCTTCAATGTATTGAATGGAGTTTTCACACAATTCAAAACAATCTTCAAACAACAAAAATGAATGATGATATTTTCCAAAAAAATCAAAGAATGTTGTGTGAAAATATTTAAGAGAGTATACGCTACTTGGCTTGAATCGTTCATACCAAGATCTTGCTTTTCCTTCTAGGGTAGCCATAAACATCTTCATCAAACAATCTTCATGAAAACTAATCCCAAGCTTATGTATATGCCACTGAAATTTCATTAGATGCAGAATAACCTCATCTTGGCCATCTTGACCTTTAAATTTTGGCAACCCTGTTTTCTAATCTATACAAGGAATACAATTCGGAAAACCAGGAATATGAGCTTGATTCATAGGAGCATACCTTCAAGCAGTTGAATCCATATTGAAAACAATTAAAACACCAAGAAGTTATACAAACTACCGGTTTTTTATCAGTGGAGTCGCCACGAAATTTCTGAACCTTTGGATTCTTCGACACTTGAGTCACCAGGTGAAAGATGCACAACCTTTCTTGTGTATGATCACTGTTCACCATCAGCAATCAGATCTTATCCTTGTCATTCTTTCCCAAGGAAGATATGATCTTTCGTTCCCCAACAATGGCGCCAAAAATGTTAGTCCTGACAATATCTTAGGCTAAAAAGGAAATCGAGAAGGGTAACCTCAAACCACTTCAGCTTAGTAGCTAGCCCTACTAAGCATGAGAGGGATCTCTCTAAGTCTCTTATGAGTGATATGACTTTAAAGAAAATGACTTTTAGGCTAGATATATGTATTTCTTTGTTTGTTTATGAAAATTTGGGTTTTAAGGTTTGTTGAACTTAGGGTTTGGAGCCACAAGTAGGTCTAGGATGTGGGAGTGCAGGAGAAAATATGAGAAGGAGCTAGATATCAGAAGCCACAGTGTATTTTGAGTATTGTCAGTGTAGTATAGAGGATATAGTGTGGAAGAAACTAATGAGCATAAATAAACATGATTTCATTAACTTAGGAAGACATACACATAACTATGAAAACCAGATAATAGAGCTTGAAAAACAAGAATTATGTATATTTCATTGTAAGGAATTCATAGAAAGGAGAGATATAATGTAGATAAAGATGTTTAGACCATTAGAAAACAAAAATAATGAAGTACAAACACCATGAACTCATTGGGCTAGAGTTCCTTGAAAATAGCTGCAACATGTCTCTGTATTAATAAAAAAGGTGATTGCATGCAAGCTTCCTTCACAAAAAGTTCAACCCTCTTCTCCTCAAGAGAAATGATACATACAGACTCTCCTAGACCACTTTCCCACCTTCAAGAGTCGAATTCCTTGGTGGGCAAACTAACTCCATGATTCTTGCAACCAACAGGTGAGAGTGAGAAGGTGAAACTCAAACACTTCATAGAGAGTTTGTTTAGGAGTTTGCTTCCTTTATGAGGCCTAATAAACATAAAAAATAACCTATGATGTACATTTATTCATGCATAGATCACCTAGACTCGAAACTAGTGCCATTACATAGAGAATCTTGACTTTGACTGAGTCAAACTAGAAACTAGAAATTTTACAGAGTGAAATTTTCCAATTAAAACACAAAAAAGTGCAGAAGCGCATCGCTGACTTTGACCTGATTTTCAGGTACCTTCTAGGGGTCAAAATGAAAATCTGAGAGAACAATCAACTAGCCCTTCAGGTCTAGTTTCCAAAACAGTTTGATATTTTGAATTTGGATCATTAGAAGGCCTTCAAATATCCAGAATGCTAGTTTTTTGCCACTTTTTTGCATTTTTAATCAAAACTAAGCCACCTCTACAAAATCTGGGAAAATGGGTTTTTAAAGGATGGAAATATCTTTCCAAAAATGTAGACCTTTCCTCAAATGGAGGCTTAAGGAATAAGGGCAACGCTTTGGCGCTGCACTTCTGGAGAAGCTAAATTTCTGAATTTAGATCAAAATTTCTCACAAAACTTAAAGTGCTCAAAATTGGATGGAAGGTGTAAAAAAATGTTTGTTAAAACTTTGTAGATGCTTCAGCAAGCATATCCAAGTTTCCCTCATCCTTTTTGTCCTTTTTGGCTTCCTTGAGCTTGTTTTCAAGCTGCTTTACCTTAACATTGGTGATCATGTTTTGAGCCTAGTAGTGTTGCACCATATGTCTGAGCAACTGATTATCTTTGTTTTCATTCTCAAGGAGCTTCTCCAAGTGTTCATTCACCCTGTTGAGCCAATACTCATTGTCTTGATTTCAAGAGAAATTCTATCTTCTAGGTCCATGTCTTCATTCAATAGGATGTGTTTTTCCTCTTCTTGCAAAGATTTCTTCAGGCCCTTCGTTCTTGGCCTTTTCCTCTTTCCTTTCCCTTTTGATGCTTCAGCCTCACTTGATTCTATGATCTCTTTACCCTTTCCAACCTGCTGCAATAACTTGGCTTGTTGTTTTTCCATGATCAATTCCGTTGCTTTGAGTGACTGTCTCCTGTTGAAGGAATGAAATAATGTATCTAGCTCTAGACATGTTTACTGTAAGCTCCTTGATCTGATAGTCCTTATCTCTAATTGTGTATTGCATGATTGAAGTATGATCTTCCACCTCTAAATCAATAAGCTCAAACTCGTGCTCAACTGTCTGTTTATCCTTTGTTGTTGTTCCCTATTCTTTTGATGAAGAAGGCTTGACCCCTTTCTCACCATGAGAAGTAAACACAAGTCCTTTTCATCTTTGGTATGTTTTGGTCACCTCAGGTCTAGGTGCCTTGGGAACATCCTCTGATTTTTTTGATAACCCTACTTCCATATGTTGTGCTGATGTGTCTTGGTGATGGCTTGGTGAAGCAATCTCATTTCATTTTTGAAACCCTAGATGATAGGAAAGGGGAAAAACAGTGAGGGATGAGTGAAAGATGAAATGATGGGTAGGTGGAGTTGATAAAATTGTAAAGTAGGTTTGAAAGAGGTGGATATGGATTATGGGAAACTTATGAAAATGAATGGAAGAGAAATGAAGGAACAATGTGCTTGTAAAAGGGAAAAAACAGAGTTTTTAGGGAAAGTGCCCAAAATGCCTAGGAATGAACTAGGGTTTCAATCTTAGTGAGGTAAATTTATGTTCTAAGGTTGATTCAGTGGTTTACATGGCATATCAAACATGTATAAAGGTTTAGGGTAAGATTTTACATGTTAAAAATCAAGAAAGGGAAGTGGCCATCATCAACCCTATCATTTTTGCATGAGATATTCACTAAAAAACCCTAATTAAAGAAAGCTTTGGCATGATTTGATTTTGAAAATTAAAAAGGTAAGTAAGGTGGTGTACTTACTTGTATCTCAGCTTAGGATTGCAATAAAACAAGTGAGAAATCTTAAAAAATCAATTTTGGTCAGTTTTTGGAAAATTTGAGGTACTTTGGCCCAAACGCAGTGCCTCTGCTCTGAACGTATTGCTTTGTTCCTGAGCGCAGTGCCGCTCTTCCAAACCACTTTTGGAGGCCTTAAGCTACTCCAAATTAAGATATTGATAGCTCATTGGAACGTTCTTGAAGTCAGATATAAGATGGATGCCTCAAGCATGTAATTTGGGCACTCCATGACGGAGAAGATTGATTTTCCCAAGGTCACTCCAAAACCTTAGGGTTTCTCTGACAAGATCACAATGCCAACTTGCATATCACTTTTGGATGCTTTCCACTAATCCAAATCACAAGCTAAAGGTACCATTGGAAAACTTAGGATGTCGTCTACACAATAGAGTCCTTAATCACTGCCAAAACCTATTGCAAATACCTGAAAAACTGTCTTGAATTCAAGTTGTCCAGAAGTGCAACAACTCTCTTGTAGCAATTGTATTTTGTGCATTTCTTTCAAATCATACCCCCTGTGCACAAAATGAAGGAGGTTTTTGTTCCTTGGACTATACTGGACAAAACCTCTTTCAGTTTTGTCACATTCTTCTCCATTGGGTCAAAATATATATTTTGAAGCAAACATGTCCCTATGAGGAATGATGAAGTGAGGTAGTGTACTACAACATTGTCTTATTGGACATATAACATTACCTTTACCTTTATTTTTCTTTCTCTAAGCTTCCAACTCCCTTTATCCCCTAAATCACATGATGGACATGTTTTGTTTTGACATATGGTATCATGATGACACATGGAGTGAAACCCTAGACCATGACCTAAAATGAGGAATTTAAACATTTCTTGACCCAAGACACTTAAATGAAGATATGATACCTCGAAGAAGATAATGACCATGATGAGTGATGAAGACCATGAGTAAGTGAAGGGAGAAACAGTGACCAAATTTTTATTTGAAGACTCACTGAAATGATAAAAATTTGACTTAACACCCTAACAACACCTTGTAAGAGCATATTTGATCACTGGTGATATGCTGAACTGAATGACACTAACATTGGCTCCAATGGGGGACGACAACTATTTGGAGGTGTCAAGAACACCATAGACCAAGTAGCCTTATCCAATAAGCAATGGAGTCAAAATGCAAAGACTAAACTCAAACTGAAAACTGACTGACTTGACTATAAAAAACATACTGACTGAACTTACTTATGGTAGCAGACCATCGGGATCTTAGGGCCTTCACCTTGGGCTTAAAATCCTAATGATAACTGCCCACCCACTGAAGATGTATATACAATCATGTGTAATGATCCCTCTAGTGTAACCAATCCAGCAAATGTCTACTTATGTGAATTCTACTCGCATTTTCCTTGAGCAGGAAGACAAAACGAAAGCTAGGCAACTCTAAATTCCATATGGATTCAACACCTATATTGACAAAATTGAAAAATCCTTCCTCTAATGATGACTACAATAAACTCACCAGAGGATCATGGAAAGCATGCAACATATGCTTTTCTGGGTGATTTAACTAGGAAAACAATCCTCATTCCAAATTGTTGATTTGTCTATGTGCTGGAACGAATCACCTTCATCATTGAATGCTGCAACATTGACCTTCATTACCGGTTGTAACGAATTTTCCACATGATCCTGAAAATCATGAAAAATTGGCTCTTGCTGATTTGGAGGAATCAAGAAACATCCTTATATTGCAACTAGCCGTTGTTCATGATGAATTTTGGGAAGAGTGTGCTCTTGGTCTTCAAAAATTTTTGAACATATAAATGGAAAAGTTTCATCTTGAAACAAAAATTCAAGAAATGAAATATTTGAAGAGAAAAATATTGACACTCCTCATCAATGTCTTGGTCCCCTGAATGATGCTAAATACCTTCATATAATTCGAGGGAATGAATGTGACCTTCATCAATTGATTTCTGGTCAATACTATGCTCAGTCAAAGAAGACATTGTTTGCTGCAATTTTCCCTGAATACAATTCTCTTCTGCAATATGCTTTAGAACAAACTCTTCTCTTTCACTGCTCTTTTCTTGATCCTTGACAATCTAATCAGTTTCATTTTTCAGCTGCAGAAAATGTTGTCTCTTGGAGATGTTCTTGTGGATCATAAGATTGTTGCAAATCAACAAATGATTCTTCAATGATATGCTCAATTACTTTTACCTGATGATTGGCAAAAGGACTTTGTTCGACAACCACAGTGCTAATGTGTACACCCATAGGATCTAAAATAACCTGTTCTTTTTCATTATTCTCCTCTTGTTGATTAGTTTCAGACTACCGAATTTCTTCCTTAACCTGTGGCTGATCAGTCTATTGTGTTGCTTCCATAATGGTTTCATGTGGGGAATCTTTATGAGCATCTTGAAAATATTCATCCTCTGATTCTTCATCAATCAAAGAGGAGGCTAGTGTGTGCCGAGTTTGATCTCGTGTATCAAGTGATTAGCTTCTTCAGATTGATGTTGGGAAGAATAATCATAAAGGGCCTCTATGATTTCATAATCTAGACATTATTCATCACCAAAAGCCTCTTCAAGGTATTGAATAAAGCTTTCACAAGATTCAAAACAATCTTCGAACAACAAAAAATGAATGATGAGATTTTCCATAAAAATCAAAGAATGTTGTGTGGAAATATTTAAGAGAGTATAAGCTACCTGGCTTCAATCCTTCATACCAAGATCTTGTTTTTCCTTCTAGGGTAGCCATAAACATATTGATCAAACAATCCTCATGAAACTAATCCCAAGCTTATGTATATTGCATTGAAATTTGATTAGATGTAGAATAGCCCCATCTTGGCCATCCTGACCTTTAAATTTTGGCAGCCCTGTTTGCCAATCTATACAAGGAATACGATTCAGAAAACTAGGAATATGAGCTTGATTCATAGGAGCATACCTTCGAGTAGTTGAATCCATCTTGAAAACAATTAAGACACCAAGAAGTTCTTCAAACTACCAGTTTTTGATTAGTGGAGTTGTCATGAAATTTCTGAACCTTTGGATTCTTCAACACTGGAGTTGCCAGGTGAAAGATGCACAACCTTTCTTGTGTCTGATCACTGTTCACC
Source organism: Pinus taeda (assembly GCA_000404065.3). Lineage (NCBI taxonomy): Eukaryota > Viridiplantae > Streptophyta > Pinopsida > Pinales > Pinaceae > Pinus > Pinus taeda. The sequence continues at coordinate 64,262 of APFE031183401.1, forward strand.
ATGAGAAATCAGATCTGATCCTTGACATTCTTTCCCAGGGTAGATATGATCTTTCATTCCTTGGCAACAACACCAAAAATGTTAGTCCTTACAATCTCCTAGGCTGAAAAGGAAATTGAGAAGGGTAACCTAAAACCACTTCAGCTTAGTAGCTAACCCTACCAAGAATGAGAGGGATCTCTCTAAGTCTCTTATCAGTGATATGACTTTAAATCAAACGAATTTTAGGCTAGATATATGTATTTTTTTGTTTGTTTATGAAAATTTGGGTTTTAGGGTTTGCTGAACTTAGAGTTTGGAGCCACAAGTAGGTCTAGGCTGTGGGAGTGCAGGAGCAAATATTAGAAGGAGCTAGATATCAGAAGCCATGGTGTATTTTGAGTATTCTCAGTGTAGTATAGATGATATAGTGTGGAAGAAACTAATTAGCATAAATAAACATGATTTCATTAGTTTAGGAAGACATACACATAACTATGAAAACCATAGAACAGAGCTTGAAAAACAAGAATTCTATGTATTTTATTGTAAGGCATTCATAGAAACAAGAGATATAATTTAGATAAACATGTTTAGACCATTATAAACAAAAAGAATGAAGTACAAGCACCATGAACTCACTAGACTAGAGTTCCTTGAAAATAGTTGCAACTTGTCTCTGTATTAGCTAAAAAGGTGATTACATGCAAGCTTCCTTCACAAAAAGTTCAACCCTCTTCCCCTCAAGAGAAATGATACATATAGAATCTCCTAGACCACTTTCCCACCTTTAGGAGTTGAATTCCTTGGTGGAGGAACCGACTCCAAGATTCTCTCAACCAACAGGTGAGAGTGAGAAGGTGAAACTCAAACACTTCATGGAGAGTTTATTTAGGAGTTCGCTTCTTTTATGAGGCCTAATAAACATAAAAAACAAACTATGATGTACATTTATTCATGCCTACATCACCTAGCCTCGAAATTAGTGCAATTACATAGAGAATCTTGATTTTGACTGAGTCAAACTAGAAACTAGAAATTTTATAGAGTGAAATTTTCCAATTAAAACATAGAAAGGTGCAGAAGCACAGTGCTGAATTTGAGCTGATTTTTAGGTGCCTTCTGAGGTTCAAACTTCAAAATTGAGAGAACGGTCAACTATCCCTTCAAGTCTAGTTTTCGTAACAGTTTGAATTTATGAATTTGGACCATCGGAAGGCCTTCAAATATTCATCATTCCAAGGTCACTCCAGAAGCATAGCGCCTATAAAAAAATGGTCTAGAATGCTATTTTTTGCCACTTTTTTGCATTTTTCTCCAAAACCGAGCCACCTTTGCAAAATTTGGGCAAATGGGTTTTTAGAGGATGGTAAAATATTTCCAAAAATGTAGACCTTTCCTCAAATAGACAACTGAGGAAAAAGCGTAGCGCCTTGGCGCTGTGCTTCTGGAGCAGCTGAATATATGAATTTAGATCAAAATGTCTCAAAAAACTTGAAGTGCTCAAAATTTGCTGAAAATTGGATGGAAGGTGTAAAAACATGTTTTCTAAAGGTTCATAGATGCTTCAGCAAGCATCTCCAAGTTTCCCTCATTCTTTTGGTCTTTTTTGGCTTCCTTGAGCTTGTTTTCAAGCTGCTTTACCTTGACATTAGTGATCATGTTTTGAGCCTAGTAGTGTTGTGCCATATGCCTGAGCAACTGATTATCTCTATTTGCCTTCTCAAGGAGCTTCTCCAAGTGTTCATTCACCCTGTTGAGCCAATACTCCTTATCTTGATTGACCTCAAGAGCAATTCTATCTTCTAGGTCTGTGGCTTCATTCAATAGGATGTGTTTTTCCTCTTCTTGCAAAAATTTCTTTATGCCCTTTGTTCTTGGCATTTTCCTTTTTCCTTTCCCTTTTGACGCTTTAGGCTCACTTGATTCTATGATCTCTTTACCCTTGCCAACTTGCTGGAATAACTTTGCTTTTTGTTTTTCCATGATCAATTCCTTTGATTTGAGTTGACTATTCTCTAGTTGAAGGAATGAAATAATGTATCTAGCTCTCAACATGTTTATTGTAAGCTCCTTGATCTGATAGTCTTCATCTATGATTGTTTGTTGCATGATTGAAATATGATCTTCTACCTCTAAATCAATAAGTTCAAACTCGTGCTCAACTGTCTCTTTATCCTTTGTTGTCGATCACCGTTTTGTTGATGAAGAAGGCTTGACCCCTTTCTCACCATAAGAAGTAAACACAAGTCCTTTTCATCTCTGGTATGTTTTAGTCACCTCAGGTCTAGGTGCCTTGGGAACCTCCTCTTATTTGTTTGATAACTCTACTTCCATGGGCTTCACTGATGTGTCTTGGTGATGGCTTGGTGAAGCAATCTCATTTCATTTTTGAAATCCTAGATGATAGGAAAGGGGAAAAACAGTGAGGGATGAGTGAAAAATGAGATGATGGGTAGGTGCAGTTGCTAAAATGGTAAAGGAGGTTTGAAAGAGGTGGATATGGATTATGGAAAAATTTTGAAAATGAGTGGAAGAGAAATGAAGGAAGTTTATAAAATGTGCTTGTAAAAGGGAAAAAATAGAGTTTTTAGGGAAAGTGCCCAGTACCCCTAGGAATGAACTAGGGTTTCAATCTTAGTGAGGTAAATTTATGCTCTAAGGTTGATTGAGTGGTTTACATGTCATATCAAACATGTATAAAGGTGTAGGGTAAGATTTTACATGTTAAAAATCAAGAAAGGAAAATGTCCATTATCAACCCTATCATTTTTGCATGAGAAATTCACTGAAAAACCCTAATTGAAGAAAGCTTTGCCATGAATTGATTTTGCAAATTAGAAAGGTAAGTAAGGTGGTATACTTACTTGCAGCTCAGGTTAGGATTTCAATAAAACAAGTGAGAAATATTAAAAAGTCAATTTGGGTGGGTTTCTGGCAAATTTGAGGTACTATGGCCCAAGCGCATTGTAGTGTTCCTGAGTGTAGCGCCTCTGCTTTGAGTGCAGCGCTTTGTTCTTGAGCACAACATCGGTATTCCAAACCATTTTTGGATGCCTTAAGATGATCCAAATTGAGATATTGATAGCTCGTTTGAAATATGTTGAAGTCGGCTATAATATGGACACCTCAAGCATGTAATTTGGACACTCCGTGAGGGAGAAAAATTGATTTTCCCAAGGTCACTCCAAACACTCAGGGTTTCTTTGACAAGAGTGTAGTGCCAACTTGAAGATCACTTTTCTATGCCTTCCACTAATCCAAATCACAAGCTGAAGGTACCATTGGAAAGCTTAGGATGTCGTTTACACAATGGAGTCCTTAAGAATTGCCAAAATCTCTACAAACACCTGAAAAAACTGTCTTGAAGTCAAGTTGTCCAGAAGTGAAGCAACTCTCTCATAGCAATTGTATTTTGGGCATTTCTTTCAAATCATACCACCTGTGCATAAAATGGAGGTTTTTGTTCCTTGGACTATACTTAACAAAAACCTCTTTCACTATTGTAACATTCTTCTCCATTTGGTCAAAAATATATTTTGAAGCAAACATGTCCCTATGAGGAATGATGAGGCGAGGTAGTGTACTACAACATTGTCTTATTGGAAATAAAACATGACCTTTACCTTTATTTTGCTTTCCCTAAGCTTCTAACTCCCTTTACCCACTGAATCACACGATGGACATGTTTTTGTTTTGACATATGGTATCATGATGAAACATGGAGTGAAAACCTAGACCATGACCTAAAATGAGGAATTTAACCATTTCATGACCCAAGACACTTAAATGAAGATATGATACCTCCAAGAAGACAATGACCATGATGTGTGATGAAGACCATGAGTAAGCAAAGGGAGCAACAATGACCTAGACACAACAACCAGTGACCAAATTTGTATTTGAAGACTCACTGAAATGAAAAAAATTGACTTGACACCCTAACACCACCTTGTAAGAGCATATTTGATCACTGGTGACAGGCTGAACTGACTGACACTAACAGAGCCTACAACATATTTGGCAATATTTGTGGGGTATACTAAAACACCTCACAAGCATCAAGTGTACTTTCTATCTCTCGGGATGATAGGGGTCAGGAGGGAGGTGAAATTTGATGAGGAGAAGGAAATAAGGTGTTCTATTGAGAGGGGGCTTCAGTTTGCAGCCTTATCATGATATTTTGTCTCCAAAGGAAGAACCTTAGGAAGTTTTGGAGCAGGCGGAAGCAGAGGAGCATAGATTGTAGACATCTACTCAAGCAAAGACATCCAGAGAAGGAAGGAAGAAAACCAGGGAAGTTGACATATTATTGTAGGATACTAGAGAGAATGTGGGAGCACCCACATCACAACGTAGGTAAAGGAGGTCACCGGATTGGTACATTGGCTACATGTCTCTAATGAGAGATCTTGTAGAGACATAGCCATCCTCATTCAAGGAAGTTGTAGAGCAACTAGTATGGGTTGATGCTATGGTAGAGGAGTATGATTCCATTGTTAGAAGTAGTGTTTAGGAAGTGATCCCAAGACCAATAGACAAATTAGTGATTTGTTTGAGATGTATTTAGAAGGTAAATCATGTAGCAAATGCAGTATAGAGAAACACAAGGTCAAATTTGTAGCCAAGGGGTTCTCTTAAGTGGAGGGAATTGACTATGAAGAGACCTTTGCTCCAGTAGCAAGGTACTCATCCATCAGGTGAACTCTAGCACTGTTAGCATAGCATCCACCAGACGGATGCGAAGATGACATTCCTCAATGGAGATATTGAGGAGGTGCCTATTGAGCATTCAAAGGTTTCTAGACCTTTGATAGAGAGTTTGATCTGGATTTATGCAGGAATGCAATAAAGTAAAAAAATAAACATAAATATAGAGATGCAACAAAAATAATACTTCATTTCATTAATGTAAAATGCTAAAATATGCTTACAAATAGAAATGGAAATAAACTAGCTCAGACGATGGTAGCTTATCTCTAAGGTCAGATGTGGCAGCCACATGCCTCTGATTTGTCTTACAATGAGGCTCAAAGGCCTATTTGTTGTTGAGAAATAATGGAAAATCATAAACATCCAAACACCTAACCCTAGGAGATGAAGTGCCAAACTATGGGCTCCGTTTGGGTAAATTGGTACATCAACTTCCTGGGGGCGTAACTTTGGCATAAAATATTCGTTTGACGTGCATAATACCTTGTTAGAAATATCTATCCAATGAATACAAATTTTGAATGGCCAACATTAGACAAACACCCATGTTGGCCCTTGTTTTCCCAAAAAATGTAGTTTAGGGCCTAAAAACGGTCTAGACGTTCAGGACCCGAAAAAATTGCAAATAATAGTAAATTGTGCTATAATTAAGGAAACTGAAAAACTGAAAGAGATGGCTATGGTGGTCCAAGTGGGATAGGTGGGTGGCCACCAACATCCTCCTGGATCATTCCTCCCCCTTAGGAAGAAATGGCCCCCATTGCGTTGAGTGCCTCCATGAGATGGGGAAACTTTTGCTGAACTTGGTCCCTGGTGAGTTGTTCTGCAATCTCTAATGTGTCCAATAATGATGGAAGCATGGTTGAGGGTGGTCTGCATTGAACACTCGGTGCAAGCCAAGGAATGGGGGAATGTTGTGCTCCAAAGAATTGTTTCTTGCAACCTTGGTAATGGTGTAAGGACCATATTAGAGCGGTCTAAGCTTCCGATGGGCTTTTGTAAGGCATTCTTTCTGCATATGCAACCAGAATTTATGACCCAATTGAAACTTGTGTGGAACCTGATGTTGATCATGTCGCTTCTTGTATTTCGATTTTTCCAGAATAGAGTGATGATGTATCGGCTCGTTGGGTAGAGGTGCTCCAAGATTCAAATCGAACGAATTCTTAACCTAACAGTGCAACGATACCCCATGTGGGTGAGGAGAAGATGTCCCTATATTCTTTCATGACCGTATCCACCTACTTCTACTGCATGGGGGAACCCTTCTTGGGGGCCATGGATGTGGCTAAGATCTTCCCCTTATTTTGAGAGTGAACCAGAAAGAAAATGAATTTCCTAGTCTAGGAGATGATCTTACTGCATTTCTTAGCAGAGATCAAAGAGGTGGCGGTAGGTGGGGCTACCTCCAGTATCTTGTGTAATGAATTACCCAAAGAAATAATAACAACACGAGGCCTTAACTCATACATAGCATGTCACTTCCACAAGTATGGTTGGCCTAATAATACATCACAAACATCAAGAGGTACAACATCACACAATACCTCATCTATGAAGGGCTTGATGCTGTAGGGAAGGCGACACTGCTGCCAGACTCGGAGATCTTGTCCTTGGTGAAGCCACCCGATACTGTACGACTATGGGTGTGGTGTAGTCGGTAGGCTCAACTACTTCACGACCTTTACTGAAATGAGGTTCTTTTAGCTGTCAATGTCGAAAATGAATTGCAGAGGTGAACCCTTCACCCACATTTGTGAGTGGAAAAGACACTCACCCTCCTCTGGATCTTCGGGCTCATTCTTCTAGATCTTGGCAGTGGCAACCGTGGCGCTGGGCTCTGCATCAATAATATTCTTCCCTTTTTCATTCCTCTTGTCAGGTTCTAACTCAGGTTTGGAACATGTGTATGATTTTGAAGCCTTCAACTCGGCCGCCAGCAACTGCTTGACCTGACACTCACTTGTGTTATGAGTGGGGCTCTTATGGAACTTACACCAGTTTCTTGTGTCCTTCCTTGACTTCATGGTGTTGTTCTTTTATTGTGGCTTCAACAAGTTGTCTTAGGTCACACCGTCTTGGCCTTGTTCTTAGTTCTGTAGTTTGGGGAAGCCTTTCCCTAGCTTCGGATTCACAGATCCAAAGTCTCGCTTGTTCTGTTTAAACTTCTGCTCAATCTTGACAATGTATCGGTACATCTTGTCGATGAGGAGATGTCCAAGAACTCCATCTTGTCCTAGATGTACCTGTGTAGGTAGTCGTGGTATTTGAGTACCAAATTCCACTCAGAATCCTTGATACCCAACTTATATGAAAAATATTGGTAAACTCTAGCACATCTTGGTCCCTTCCTTGCCGCAGCATGGTCCACTTTATGTATTTGTCCTCATAGCCTCCGACAGGTAGTACTACTCCTTGATGGAATCCTCGAATGAATTCCAAGTGGGTGCGGTTGAAAATAGTGAGGTCGTACTTTCACCCTTCTACTCGTAGTAGGTTTCCCACCAGTCCTTGACGTTGGGGGCAGCTTTGCGAAGAGTGAAAGTAATATTTTCTCGGCTAGAAAATTCATGAACCGAAAAATACCCTTCTAGTATATTTAACCATTTATCTACAACATCTACATCTATCTAACCCTCGAATATGGGGATTTCAAAGTTAACTTGTACCTTAAAGGGTGTGGCATTTTCAAAGTAGCTACTAGAAGTAGATGTGTCTCCCCTGGGCAACTGTTGAAGGATCTAGGCAAAGTTTTCCATTATCGTGTTCCTTTGTCACTCGAGGGCTTCTTTGAGCAAGATTTTGGTAGGATATCCTACCCCCTCGTCTTTATTTTCTTCCTCCATGGGAGGTCATTGGGGTTTGTGAGGCTAGTCTTGCAAAGGTTCGACCAATTCATGCCCTAACTCCTTATATCCCGACCTCGTTGGGGGCATGCAAAGAAAAACAGAGAATGAGCAAACTGCTCTACTACCACTGATCCAGATTTATGCAGGAACACAATAAAGTACAATAATAAACATCAATACAAAGATGTAGTAGAAATAATAATTCGTTTCATTAATGTAAAATACTGAAATATGCATACAAAAAGAAATCGAAATAAACTAGGTCAAGCGATTGTAGCTTATCTCTGAGGAGAGATGTGGCAGCTACATGCCTTTGAACTGTCTTACAACGAGGCTTGAAGGCCTATTTATTGTTGAGAAACAATGGAAAACCATAAACATTCAAAAACCTAACCCTAGGAGATGAAGCAGCAAACTATGGGCTCCGTTTGGGTAAATTGGTTCATCAACTTCCCGGGGTCGTAACTTTGGCATACGATCTTTGTTTGACGTGCATGATACCTTGTTAGAAATACTTATCTGAGGATTAAAACTTTTGAAAGGCCACCATCATTATATAACCCATGTTGGCCCTCGTTTTCCCAAAAAACATCGTTTAGGGCCTCAAAACGGCTCCGGAAGTTCACGACCCAAAAAATTTGCCAAAAATAGTAAATTGTGCTACAATTAAGGAAACTGAAAAACTGAAAGAGATAGTTGTGGGGGTCCAAGTGGGATAGGCAGGTGGCCACCAATGTCCACTTGGATCAGATTTGCATATGTGCAGACTCAAATGAGCATTGTATGGACTCAAGCAAGCACCCTGTGCTTAGTATACCAGGATCAATAACTATGTCACTAGTTTGGGCTTCACCAAAAGGGAAGCAGATGAAAACCTTTATTAGATTGTGGTAGAAGGTAAATTATTGATTATTGTTTTATATGTCAATAACTTAATGCGTATTGGTGATGAGTAGTTGAACAAATATTGCAAGGAGGACATTTTAAGAGAGTTCGAGATGAAGGACATGGGCCTAATACACTACTTACTTGGTTTGGAAGTATGGAAAGGAGATGGTGAATTGTTTGTCTCTCAGGGAAAGTATGAAAATGAGATACTTCAGAGGTTCCACATGGATAGGTGTAAAGCCATGGAGACTCCTCTAGCAAGAAACTGGAGGAAAGAGGATGTTACTTCAGGTGAAGTAGTGGAGGCTACCATTTACAAGTAGCTTGTGGATTCACTTATGTATTTTGTGAACACACGACCAAACATTTTTTATGCAATTAACTAACTTAGTTAAATGGTTAAGCCAACCAAATTATATTGGAAGGTAGAAAATCATTTTTTGAGATACCTCAGAGGCACTACCCAGTTTTGTCATTGGAATAGACAGACAGAGGGAGTGAAGTTGCAAGGCTTCATAGATGAAGATTGGATAGGGAGTCCATCAAACAAAAAGAGAACTTCATGAGGAATTTTTAGTGTTGGTTCAACATTAGTTTCTTGGTACATCAGGAAGTAGAGATAGGTGGCACTCAACTGAGCAGAACAAGAGTACATGGTTGCAAGTCAAGTAGCATGTGAGGCTATCTAGATGAGAAAGATTATTTTTGGTTTATTTGGTCAGAAGATGGATCCTAAAATGATTTACTCTAACAATCAGAGTTCTATCAAAATATTTGAGAACCTAGTATTTCATGATCAATCTAAGCATATCGACATTCAGTCTCATCATCCACAAGATTCTATGCAAAGGCAGATTATGTTGTTGCAGTACATTTCGACAGAGGAACAAGATGTAGATATTTTGACAAAGGCCTTGTTAAGAGGAAAGTTTGAGTTCCATAGAAGTAGGATTGGGGTATCTGATAATCCCTTTCTTGTTGAGAGGGAGTGTTGAAAATGCAACAAGAAAATTTAGTTTTGACTTTGTCTTGGTCAAACTAGATTACAACTTAAATTTAAATTTCAATAGAATACTTGGAGGGAGTTCATTGAGGTGACATGGCTCTTGTCACTCATTAAACTCAGTAAATTCAAGTTGGAGGCACTTTAGTTCAGTTTTACATGATTGATTGCTAATTTGTAGCAATATATTTCAGTTAATTTGAGTTATTGTTAGTTTAACTAGTTCTAACTGTCAGGAGAACTAGTGGAGGTCAAGTTGTGAGTGTGGAACCTTTTCCACACTAAGTGATCAACTAGTTATCTGATCAGTCGGCCCAAAATAATTGTTGCATGCAAATAATTTGAGTTAGTTGAGATTAGAGTTCAACGGAAGTGTACTATCATTTGTATACTAACCCAAGTTGTATAGGTGGTGAATGTAGTTAGAGGATCAACATATGGTAATTGCGCAATTCATTGGTGTGAAATTCCTAAATAATAGGGGAAATTTCGCAAGGGAACAATGCAAGGAAATAGGAGCTTGGGAAGGATTTCAAATGGCTAAGTGTTGGACCAGCTTCTACTGGTCAAGAAGAGAGATAGTCTATACTAGTGCAGGGTGTCCTCAGGCTTGAGCAAGCATTGTATTTCTTCTCCATTCTCTCATTAATGCAATATAGATGGTAAGGGGTTTTGAGCAGTTTCTTTCCCCTAGATAAATCTAGGTGTATGTGTGATGTTTCCTTTTGAATTTCAATGATTCTTGTTTTAGATGGTTAATTAACTTCTGTAGATTAGTAGAGTAGCTTCAGTTCTTGTGATTTAGTAAATTCATGAGCCATTTTGAATCTACACATTAATTTCTACACCCTGAAGAAAACTACACTGGCACAAAGGGTGCATATCACATAACTGAGTTAGTTCTACTCTGTGACCTCCACATGACCACATCATTTCTTTAACTCAAGGAAAATTAACCTTTCTTTGATCAAAGTCTCTACCACTTTTTTCTAACTTCACCACCATATTTCTAGGCACCTCCAGAACATATTCAACCTCTGCAAACCTCGGAAAAAACATAAAATTATCATGTGAGTACTCTGTGAGTGGTTGACGTCAATGCCAAGCTAACTAGATGAATCCAAGGTTGACATCAATGCCAAGACCGTGCTGGAAACATTATCTCCCTTTGGTATTGATGGAAATCTTTAGCCACTCCATCAAACTGATCTTCATCAGTGTTATTTGGTTGACCTCAATCTTTCTCAAGTGGCTCTGTCACACTCCCCCTTTGACATCAATGGAAAAGGGTGTTCATATCCTCGCTGAGACACCATTATGACACACTAAATATACCATGTTGATACTGATAGGTAAGGTTTATATCAAATGATTTGCTGATGAAATCAGATCAAATACCAACATCTTTGTAAGATAGGAATTGGGAACCATGGAGAATGTTGCCTCCATGAGACCAACATGTCTATAGCCAACACCATGCACTTCTTTGGGTTGAACATGCTCCACTCAAACATTTAATGGGGTTGAAAAAATCTCATCCAAATTTTTATATAATGATTTTTGTTTATGATTTTGCCTCCTTACCACATGTAAGCGACTACACCAACCAGACTAATGAATCCATAACACATCATAGACAAATTATAAACATATAATACAAGGCTTCATAAGCATAATACATGGCAACATAAATGAAGTACAATGTTGCAACAATGACATCCATAAGCCCACTTACGGTTTCAACACATTCAAGGTGAATCTCTTCAATGCATGCTTGACTCTAGGACCACTCAACCAACAACTCAATGATGACAACGATATAGAATGTAAGTACAAGGATGGTACATCAATGCACTCAATGTGATTACATGGAAAAAAATTATAATGACTCTTCTATGCATATTATTATAGAAAAAAGAAAGTTTGGTAAGGGTTTTCCAGTCTAAGTGCACCTTAATAAAGAAGTGAAAATGCTAGGGCAAAGTAGGTAGGGTAAGTAGATGATGGTTGTAGAATAAATGTGTGGTGAATGATAAGTTTAAATGTTTAAATATTTTACTTTCATCACTAGGCAAAGGCATGTATCACATGGAAAGGCACATCAGCATTCAAAGTCAAAATAATTAACTTCCCTACCCATTCCCCTAAAAATCTTCACTAATTCGCTTAGTACTAAAGGTAATTGCCAGAGTTAGAGGGGTTTAGAGCATTTCTCTGACGTTTGGAGGGACTTGACCCTTGGCCCAATAATTGGAAATGCCTAAAGTACTTAAGCCCCTTTCATCAACATTTCCCCCCCATAAGATCACTCATTCCTTTGATAAAACTTTTGCTAAGTAAAATCCTATTTTACTTAGGGAAATTGAAACAAATTTGCATAAAAACCTTTTTGTAGACTTTAGCCTAACTAATATGTTATACGATGAAACACTTTTGGAAAACATTGGACTTAGCACTTTCCCATTTACTTTTGTCATATTAACCACTAATGTTTATTATATAATTCCCCTATAAACAAAATTACCCACTCCCGTATTATATTATTATATAGAACCCCAAATCATTATATATCCCGCCCCTCAGTTAAATATAACCATAAAACAAATAAAATAAACAGGATTAATCAACTAATCCTTAGTTAATTAAGAACCCGACAATACCACCATTTAATGAGGATTAATTAAGTCATTTAGACTAATTAATAACTTGATAACCAATCGAATCACCCCAAATATGATTAATCTCTTTAATTTATATCGGGCTCGCCCTCTGTATCTGCCAGTCACTTCATCTCCCTGACGACCGTCCAATCAGATCCTACGGTCATCGTGCATATCACACGGACCTCTGTGATCGACTTTTAGCATGCGATGGTGAGAGGTTTAATGAATTGTACCATTGCTACATGTCAAGCAGCATATGGAATCGCGCGGTCCTGCCCAAATACCACTTACCCTCCACTAGTGGTGTGATGAAACCAGCGTACCGCCTCTTGCTAAAGACAAAACGTCAAGTCACCTCCCCACTAACGCCACCTGTCCATATCACTAACTCGTCAAAAGATTTGACTTTGCATAAAAATAAAGTTCAAACAGTTTTCTGTCTTTATTCTGAAAACTCATGCATGCAACTAGAATGTAGAAGTCGACCAGCTCGTACTCCAACAATCAACTACACTGAAATTTGCAGTTTGGCGCCGCTCCAGTCCACCATTTGCACCCAGTGAACCTGCACTCCATTGCCCATCACTTAAAAACAGGTATTTACTAGTTTCCTTCTAGAAACCCCTAAATACTTGATTTCCTCTGTGATTACTTTGAAAACCCCAAAATTCATTACAATTCAGTTATGGAATTTAGAATTAAAGACTCCTAAGACCCTCTGTTTTCACCAACTCTACTTGAAAACCCCATTTTCCTATCTAAATCCACAGGAAACAGAAATGGAAACCCCCGTGGCCCTCAATATACCTCCTACCACTACTCATAGAGATTTGGATTATTTGCCCTTAATAGATAAAGAATTTCAAATAAAAGACCTTGAAACTGATAAAAGCTCCTTGAAAGTATTTTTTCGATGCTGGGACAATTACTTGAATGGATCTGATACCATAGGACTTTGGGAATCAAATCTCACAAGGTACATGCTCCCCTCTATGTTCGTTTTCCCTGACATTATCCATCAATGTCAAGCCAATTATAATCCCACCCTTAGAGCAATAATGTCCCCCAATCAAACTGTTCTCTTCATAATTACTGCAAATTCAATCAATGAAATGCTACAGTTTCAGCTCAGTCAAGACCTCACCCCCATTTCCCTTGGAGAATTACTAGAGAAAGCATCTAAATTGTCCCAGTCTGAACTCAGTTGCCTTTACCAGACTTTTATGGATAAACAACATCAACCCAAAGATTCTCCTCCCTATGTGGCATCTTTCTTCACAGAGATAGGCAAAAATATTGTCAATATGATAGCTGCAGTCATGGGTTTCAACACTAGTGAGTATGTGGATGAATTGACTCTAGTTTTAATGTCCATTTTTACCCTTGGTCAGCCTCCTGCTGTCAAATATAACTATGCTACTTTCATTGTTGAGAAAATACATGACCAGTTCATGAGGCTATAAAATGAAAAGGTGTTCAAGTATTCTACAGTCATATATCACCTTTCCCTTTACTATCAGTCTGACAAGTTTCCATTTTTTGTAAATAAACTTGATACAAAAGGTAATCCCAGATTAGTCATTTTTTGGACTTCCATCTTCCACTATTCACATACTTGTCCTGATTCATACAATGAATTCATTGACCAGTTTGTCCACCCTGTGACCACCATGTTGACAGGAAGTCCTCCTCCTAAGATTAGTGATGAAATCAAGAGAATCCTTCAACAATCAAAGCAATACAAGATAGGTTACTGGTACTGAGATCTGAATCTATAGTTATGAACTCCTTCCTTTCAAGTTGCCTAAGTATGTTCCTATGAGATTGTTTGCCCTGGAATATTATAGGAAAATATTAAACTCTAATCAAATTTATTTCACCAAGGCAAAGAAGAAATCCCAATTGAGGATTAAAGACAACTTAGGCCCATTTGTGTGCAACAATAGAGAAGCAAGGAAAAGGGCAGAAGAAATCATAGAAACAAAAATGATACTAAAGAAAAGATTTGCTTGGAAATATGATCCACAAGGTTTCATTTGTGATAGGAGAATGAAACATAAGATGTCACCCTATATCCATCACAGAATATCTGAGATAGAACAATATGCAAATATGGATGAAGGGAGGGAAGGAACTTTAGTTGAAACGGATAGTGATCAAGTTGAGGTAGAGAATGTGATGAAAGACTTAGAAAAGAGACTTGACCTAGACTCTTGTGAACAGGTACCAGTTGAATCTACTCAAAGGCCAACACCAGAGCCTAGTGCCTCTACAACAGAGACTTCTTAAAGGCACACACAGGAAACTAGTGCTCCCCCAGCAGAACCACCACAGGAAGAAAACCAGGGAACAAGTACTCCAGCATCAGAATGGCTGAGTCGACCACATAGCCTCAAAATGTAGTTCCAGTGGCTTCTATATTAGTCCCTTCTACATTGGCAACTGCTTTAGCACCAAATGTCCCTTTGGCAATAGCTGCAACTATAGAAGTAATAGGTACAGGTACATCACAGATAGGAACCTCAAATCAGAGCACAGAAGAGTTGATCAAGTCCATGGAGGAAACGAAGCTCCAAGTCACTAAATTGAAAAAAGTAAAAGAGAAATTCATTACTATAGAGCAAAAATATGATGTATCAAAATTTAATTTTGCCGAAGAGATGAGAAAAAACAAAGGCTTGACTCAACAGATTAAAACACTGGAAAAAGATCTTACATTTGAAAAGCCTTTGACTAATATCAAAAAGATATTATGGATGAATATCATTGATTCCAATCAATGATATTTGGTCATCAATTCAAATCATTTTTGAACAAATTGACTTAGTGAAAGTTGCTCTTCAAGAGATTGAAAAAACCAAGGAATAACTAGGAAGGTAGCTTGAAGAAGGTATCAGACTGCTAAACTTTCTAAACAGTAGAAACATGCGTCAGTTGGAACAATTAAATATTGAGGGTAGGACTACTACCATCCTCGAAATAAAGAAAGTATTGATCAAAAGGAGTCTAATGCAAGGCCTACAATGCAAATGTTAAAATATGCAGGAAGACATATACGAGTTTATGGAGAAATTTGGCATCTTACAAAGTAAAGGACTTCCAAGTCCTTTAGTCATCAATGACAAGCTAATGTTTTAGAATGATTAAGTCAACAAATTATATCAACAAGCTAACAGTCATGCCAATTCATCTATAGTCAAAGAATTTCCCACACGGAGAATTCTCTATGATAGTTTGGAGAACCTTTTTTACATTGAGCATGAAGTGAAGCAATTATTTCCAATGCAACCAAATTTTGTAAAATATACAGAAGCAGATGAAATATACAAAAAATTGACAGGCACAAGAATAGCGAGAGATGATTGGTGGGCTAGCATGACAGACATCTTATGATTTACCATGGTAAAAAGTGAAGAAAATTGAAGTATTTACCATAGTCAGTTTTGGTAAAAAAGGATGAATGATGGTAAAACATGTAAAGGGTATTAGTCACAGGTAAAAGAGTATCAGTGAAAAGCTAAAATCAATCATCCAGCACAGAATTATGAGCAGGACAGCAAAATGCATATTCATAGGACCTGCCTCCAGATCCTTCAACAAAAATAGGGACAACAAACAAGCAATTCACATTCAGTTCTACTTTCGAGACCATCTGTCTCTATATTCATGTAAAAGATATTTAGTTTTCCTAGAATGTATCTCTCTTAGTTAGGAGATATTTTGATGTAAATTTTGTATAACTACTTCCTTATTCAAAGTATTGTAGGTGGATTCTTAGACATTTCTGTACACAATTTACTTTTGGAATTGAAGTGTCGTTGAACAACTTTTGTATGGCTGGCTGGAACAAAGTAATCAAGCAAAGGACTTTTACAGGATACCTGTGTCAAACGAGAACAAATAAGTATTCTATATCTTAGCTGTTACAGTTTTTCAGGTTGAATAAATATTCACATGTGTTTCATATCTGAATGATAAAAGAAAATTTATATTTCGGAAAGAGCTTTACTGCATTTTGTGCTTAAAATCATTTATTTTCTTAATGTTTTCTTCCAAGATATTATAGGTAGGGAATTCTTAACTTCTCCCTCCTTTCATAGTTTATCATTGTGACCATTTAACAAAGAATAATTAATTGCTTTTTGTTAATGAGCACCCACTTCTCTCATCTTGAACTTTTTTGAAGGATTCTTAATTTCACTTCCTCCCTTTTCAAGACCATTTCACCCTTTTAAGCTATCATTTGTATTTTGTTTAGATACCTTGCCCTATGAAGCTCTCCTTTTTTAAATCAAACTGATCTAGTTAAGCCATCTTCAGTTGACTCCATAGCCTAATGGCCTGAAATACCTTGTTCTATCCATCTGCTCCTGAATTCCAACACCAAACAAAATCAAAACCCCCCAAGCTTTCATAACTAGCCTAATATCTCACAAAACAAAGCTAAATTACAAAGAGAGAGCCCTCTTTGAGTACAGATTGGCTAGATTCTGTACTTAAAAGATTGGTTTGTGGTTACCTTGGACCCCTTTCCTTCTTCTAACAGCTTCAAGGAAAATCTGAGTGAAAACATAGTGGTGACTCCACTAGGGAAGGACAATTTCTCAATCAAAACAAATCTTTAAGAAAATTTAAAGCTTAAATCTAAAAGCATCTTAAAAGAATCATAGAAGTTGTTTTTGATATCTGTTAAGAAAACCAAAAACAAAACCCAAAAATCTAGCTTCAGAAAGGACTCATTACACTAGAGCTAATCTTGATCCCAATCCACCACAAGTGATTGAGAACCCCAATCTGATCCCTAGAATTCTTAGAAGTCAAGAAAGTTTTATTAGTCCTTAACCCACATTCAGATCCTCATCTTGTCCTGTTAAGTGGATTTACCTCGAAGACCTACCCTTTGATGAATGCTTTGGAAACTCTTTGTTTAGGACTTCATCCGATTCTGAATTAGTAGACATAGTCCAAGACCCAGAGTTCATTCGAGAACTAGAAATCCAAGTAGCCAATTTGTCAATTGATAGACATTTGCAGAACTCACCACAATCTGATCTTACCATTGAAGGAACCCCTAATCCCTCTGTAATCACTTATGTTTCTCCAAGCTCATTATTATTCCCTCATATCTCTCAACCTCAAACCAGTCCACATCTGACCATCACCTCTAGCTCTCCATCCACAACTCAAACATCCACTATTATTCCAGCCCCAACTTATGTTTCACCATTACCAACAACAATGGCCAATAGATTCCCCCCTGGTACTACCAACAAACTTAGGTGCCATGCCCCAGGACTACCAAAGTATGATCACTACTTTTTATGGAACTAGAACCTATACAACCCAACAACACACCAAGAAGATGACTGATTATTTTGAAATTTATGAAATAGATACTACTGATGTGCAAATGAGAATATTTGTTCAAAGTTTATCTGGGGAAGTTAGAACCTGGTTCAGACCTTAACAACAAATAGTATAGACAACCTAAGAACTCTCTATCAGCAATTCCTGAACAGGTGGGAGAAAAGGAAAGACCCCCTTCAGATTCTATCCGAATATGAAAACCTAAGAAGAGGACCACAAGAAACTGTGTAGGACTATTGCACTAGATTCAACAGTGTGTATAATGCCATCCCACTAGATCTTAGACCCCCACCTGGTTTAGATTTAATCAAATTCCCAGATGGATTTGATTCTGATATGGCTTTCTAGCTGAGAGAATGAAAGCCTCCCTACTTTGGAAGATATGCAAAGCATAGCAGTCAATGTTGAAGCCAACCTGCTATCTAAAAGAGCCAAGGCCAGGAGTGAAAGGAGGATACTATTAAAGGAAGAAAGCTCACCCTTTGAGAGAAAGCTAGATGCCATAATTAAAGGAATGGATAGACTAGGAGACAGAGTGGAGACAATTGAAAGGAAATCTCCTTGGGATAGCCAGCAAGCCAATACAGGGAGAAATCCTAATTTCAAGAAAAATCAAAACCTGAACACTAGAAAGAATGCTCCTGAACAAAACATTAGACCCCCTTTCCAGGAGAACTATGCAGAAGTTTCCCACTCTGAAGGCCCAGAAGAAGATACTCAAATTAATTTGATGGGGCTTGATGATGAAGGAGAAGTTTTCTCATCCCAAGATGATCAAGTGGCCCACATACTTAAACTGTTCCAAACCCAATCAGGGGAATCGTTCGACTTTAGACAAGGATATGACTCAGCCATTTTTGAGGTGCACAAGCAATATAATCTAAGAAGTAGTAGAATTGATGTCCCTAAAACGAACAAGCAAACGGTTCCAAATCAGCCCAAAAAGGTAAGACAATAATCAAACCTGTACAAATTCTTTCTAGATCAAACACTAATCCTTCTAACCCCATAATTGCATATGTCTCTGATAATCAACCAAACAATGAATGACCCTCCAATTCACTTCTTTCCAAGGAAACTATGGAAGAACCTCCAAAGGTTGATCTAGGAGAATCAGCAAATCATGATTCTACTCTTGAAAAGGAGAAAAACACAAAAAACAGAGAGAATATTGCTGCTCGAAATCCAAAGGCCCAAATAGAAAAACCCTTTAATCTAGAAACAGAAGTAGGTAAGCTAAAAATTTGTGTCCCATTATCTGAATTAGCTAAACATGATGCCTACTGAAATCAAATCAATAGATCACTGAAAATTACTAGAACTAAAGACTTAGTTAATCTTTTTGATGACCAGCCCGAATTAATATTTGGCCCAAAAGTGAATGGAAAACCATTGGAAGGGGGAATTCCTCCCTTCTATGTGAGCTTAAACATACATGATAAGATTCTTCATAATGCCATGTTTGACTCTGGGGCATCTCATAATCTCATGACCAAGTCTGTAATGGAAAAGCTAGACCTAGATATCACTAGACCATACAAAGATTTGTTTCCTTTTGATTCTAGTTAGGTGAGATATTTAGGATGGATAAAAGACTTGTGTGTTTAATTAGTTCAATACCCTACAATAGCAATTTTAATGGAGATAGTGGTAGCAGATATACCACCCAAATATGGCATGTTATTGTCCAAATACTGGGGTGCTAAGCTTTAGGGATCTCTTCAATTGGATATGTCATATGCCACTATATCGGTTTTTGGACAACTAAAGAAACTATACAGAGAAACATTGATGAAATACGTAGTAAGTAGTCAAGAAAGACCCCAAAATTTTCCCATCTACTCAACACACTGTAATATGGATTCGTTCATTCTTTACAATGCAGAAACTAGTCCTTCCAATACTTTAGAGGTTTTAGCAGCAGAACCAAAAGAAATTGAAAAAGAAAAATCAAGTGTTCATATTTAGGAAATATCAGATAACAAAGAAAAGTCAGATGAAAATGAAAACCCAGATTCCACAGTTAAACAAGTTCCTACTACCCCAGACACAAATTATGAGCATGAAATCCTTTGGCATTTAGAATTTGATGGCTCAATCAATAAACTAGGAGCAGGAGTAGGAGTTTGGGTGTACAATTTAGAAAATGATCATGCTGAAAGCCATGCCTACAGATTAAATTTTAGATGCACCAATAATATGGCAGAATATGAGGCTCTCTTGTTGGATTCTAAACTTGTTAAAAAATTAGAAGCAATCAGGGTGTCTATCATAGGAGATTCAGAATTAATAATTAAACAGATTGAAGGAACTTACTCAACTAGGGATCCTAGACTAGGATATTATAGAGGAACAGTCATAGAAATTCTCAACACTTTTTTGGAAACCCAGCTTGCAACTATCCCAAGAAAACACAACATGCAAGCCCACAATCTAGCCATGTTTTGCCAGCACTTGCAAAGTACCTTTTCAACCTAATCATGAATATACTACGGAGATTAGGCAGAGACCAACCATCCTTGATAATCTGAAGAACTGGCAGGTTTTTGATAGTGATAAGAAGATCAATAATTTTTTAACTTTAGATGAAGAGTTTTCTAACATTAACATAGATGTTGATACAGTTATTAGTTCTAATCAAATAAATGAGGTATAAATTAACATTTCAGAAGAAAATTCAACAAATATGCTTCATCCCACAAAATTCACACAAAAAGAAATTCAAGACCTGAAACAAATGGACCTAGAGGAAATAATTTAAGAAGAAACAGAGGTTATCAACCTAAAGGACAATCATTTACCCAAAGGATTAACTCCTCTACAAGATTTGTTTGACTCCAATGACATTCCCAAGAAACCTAAAATGGAGCCATGAAAAACAAATATCGAAGAGTACAACTTAGGAACACAAGATAATCCAAAAATGATAAAATTGTCAAAATCTTCACCTCATGATCAGAAGCTAAAGTGTGTTGAACTTATGAGGGAATTCCAGGATGTCTTTGTCTGGAGTTACGAAGATTTGAAGTCCTGTGACACCTCTATCATTCAGCACACTATACCTTTGAAAGAAAATGAAAAGCTATTTAAAAAGAAACTCAGAAGAATTAACCCTATGCTATTACCATCAATTGAGAAATAAATCAAATGCATGTATGAAGCAGGGATTATTGCCCCTATTATATTTTCAGAGGGGGTTTCTAACTTGGTACCTACTAGGAAGAAAACTAGGGAAATAAGGTTATGTGTTGATCTGAGAAATGTAAATAAGTTATCTCTTAAAGATAACTATCCTTTACCCAAAATGGATCATATTTTACAAAGGGTGGTGGGTTCTTCTAGAATTTCACTTTTAGATGGGTTTTTAGGATATAACCAAATCTTGGTTCTTCCTGATGACCAAGAGAAAACTGCTTTTAAAACACCATGGGGTACTTTCATATACATCAAAATTCCATTTGGACTAAACAACGCAGGAGCAACCTTCCAAAGAGCAATGGAAATTGCCTTTGCCAAAAAAATTCATGATTTTTTTGTTATATATCTAGATGATCTAACTATTTTTTCTAAATCATATCAACAACACTTGGACCATCTCAGACAAGTCTTTTTAAAATGTAGAAAATATGGCATTTCTTTGAATCCAAAGAAGTCCTTGATTGGTCTGGAGGAGGTTAAACTTTTAGGTCACATTATTTCCAAGCATGGCATTCGAATTGACCCTTCCAAGATCGAAGCTATTTTACAGATACCCCATCCAAGAAGTATTAAAGAACTTCAGGCTTTTCTAGGGAAGATAAATTTTTTAAGATGATTTATTTCTAACTTAGCTGAACTCATTAGATTACTAAATAACATGCTAAAAAAGGATTCAAGTATCAAATGGACAGTAGAGGCCAAGCAACAATTTGAAGAAACCAAAATGGCCTTAACCAAAACACTAGTCCTCACGAGTTCACAATTTGACAGAGACTTCATCATTTTTTCTTTTGCATCAGAACACACCATAGCTGCGGTTTCATTACAAAAGAATGATCAGGGATGTGAAAAACCAATAGCCTTTTTTAGTAAAGCACTTAGAGATGCATCATTAAAATACAAAATAATGGAGAAACAAACTTTTGCACTGGTAAAAGCTATTAAAGATTTCAAAGTCTACATATTATACTCTCATGTGATAGCTTATGTTCCTAATATAGTAGTCAAAGACATTCTAACTTAGGATGGAGTTGACGGTAAAAGAGGAAAATGGATAGCTACCATCTTAGAGTATGATATAGAGATAAAACCTACCAAGCTAATAAAAGGTCAGGGATTGGCAAAACTCATGGCAGAAACTAATTGTCAAGCCCTAGACATAAATGAACTAGATAACGATCAGGAGATGGCGACTCCACAAATCAGCCAGGCCTTTTCAGATTCACCTTGGTATGCTGATATAATTTATGTTTTACAAAACCTACAGGCTCCTGCAGGGTTATCCAGAACCAAGAATAGGTTTTTGAAAATGAAAGTTTCAAAGTTTTGCATCTTAGATAATACTCTTTTTTGGAAAAATCATAAAGGAATTTTGTTAAATTGTTTATTAAAAGATGAAGCTGACAAGGCTCTCCAAGAATTTCATGCACGAGACTGTGGTGTACATCTCTATTGGAAGTCAACTGTAGAAAAGGTCCTAAGGGCTAGATTCTATTGGCCAACCTTGTTTGCAGATGTGAAGAGATTTGTAACTTCTTGCCATAAATGTCAAATCTTTGAAGGCAAAATAAAATTGTTACCTTTACCCTTAAAACCCATTTCCATCGAGAAATCTTTTCAACAATGGGGTCTTGACTTCATTGGAGAAATTAATCCACCCTCTTCTCGCCAACACAAATGGATACTCACTGCCACTAACTATTTTACTAAATGGATAAAAGCCATTCCCTTTAGACAAGCCAATGACACTGTGATCATAGTTTTTCTAGAGACCAATATTTTATCCAGATTTGGTTGTCCCACTAAAATCATTACTGATAATGTTGCAGCCTTCAAGTCAAAGAAAAAGATTAATTTCTGTAACAAGTATAACATTACACTGGGCCATTCCATAGCCTACTACTCTCAAGGGAATGGACTGGCAGAATCTTCCAAAAAGAGTCTAATTAATATCATCAAAAAACTGTTGGAAGAAAATAAGAAAACTTGGAACAAAAAATTGGTCAATGCTTTTTGGGCAGACAAGCTTAAAACCAAAAAATCCATTGGAACCAGTCCCTATGAGTTAGTATATGGCATGGAGGTCGTTTTTCCTTCATCATTAGGAGTTTCTATCATGAAAATACTCCAAGAAACTCAAGTGGAACCTAATGATATTCAAAGAAGGATAAACCAGACCATCAATTTGCAGCACACCAAGGAGGAGGTGTACCAAAGATCCCAAGTGTTGCAGGAGAAACTTAAGAAGATATTTGACAGAAGAACCAAGGCAGAAGATTTCTACCTTGGAGATAAAGTGTTAAGATGGGATTCAAGTAGAGAGGACAAGGGAAAACATGGGAAGTTTGACTTCCTATGGAAAGGACCATACATCATCTATGGTTTTACAGGAAACAATGCATATTTTCTTAAAGAGTTAGATGGTACAAAAGTAGGAGGACTAGTCAATGATCAGATGTTGAAGAATTATTTTGATCCTAGTTACTAATGTTACCATGTTCTTCACAGTACATATTATATCTTTTTAATGTCATAGTATTGATTGGATAGTAAGATTTTGGGGTTGAAGCTTGAAGAGAAGGCCCTAAGCTTTAGAAGTATTATTGTCATACATATACATAAAGCAGTAGGGAAGAGGAAGATTGCAGGGCACAGTCACAGTCATTCAGCGGTCACCAATCTACTATTCTTGACTTTCCACCAAGAAAAGCCATCCCCAAGTGGAGCCACTGTTATGCCCCTATACCAATAGGTGTCATATATCATGATTGACTTGGTTTAGCTTTAAAATATGTTCATAACTTTACTTGTTGCAAAGATTTTCCACATTTGTAAAAAAATATAAAAATATAAAAAAATATAAAGAGGGTATACCCTATAAAAAGAATAAAAGGGTGAAAAGAATAAAAAAGAGGTCAAAAAAGGAAAGAAAATGAAACCCAACAAAAAGAAAAGACCATGAAAGTGTGCAAGTCTAAATGCCACTACCTTTTTACTTTTGTATAATAAAAATTGTGTGCAACTTGTCACCTATGCCACAATTCATGAATAGTCAAATAGTTTAAGCTTGACTAGTTCATGTTTTCAATTTCATGTTTTAGAAATAGAGAATAAAGATCTGACCAAACAGTGTAAACTTGGTAGATAAGTAGATAGGTAGAGTGAAAAAGGAGCTCAACAGTTTAATTTGAGCCCTTGGATGTAATAAGTGTAGACTTATATAAGCATCATGATCTGATTCTCACCCTATGAGTGACCCCAGTTGAAGATTTAATAAACAAAAGTATTACAGACTCACGTGCTGGTGTGTGTTCTGTGTGATTGAAACAACGGATCAGTCAGATTTCCAATATAAAAACATTTTGAATGGAAAGACAGCAGAGAAATATAGTAAGCAATACTAGACACAAACAATTTTTAATAAGGAGTTCACCCTAGTCCAGCTTCAGTGGTGGCCTTGTTTTATTGTGTCTTTAAGCAGAGAATTACAAATGCAGGTACTCAATATGAGTTCTCCTGAAGCATATTTTGCTTGGTAGGGTGGTTCTTGGATTCCCCAAGCCACTTGGAATACACAGAGTCTTATTCTTCCTATCTGCCCTGTGACTGTCAGTCTACAATGGAAAGAGCCAACTGTGATGCTCAATCTGGACAGATTACTCTATGGGAAGTCTTGATTCTTTGAGCTCTTTGGTGCTTGATGCTGCCTGTGGTCAACTCGGCCCTCTTTCTCCTCTGCTGGCTTTACTGCTCTCTGTGCTCAGTCCTCCTCTCAGGGTTCACTGTTCACTGTCTCTCTTGGTCGCTTGGACTCTTCCATCTGAATCTCTCTTCTGATCTCCCGTTCACTGTCTCTACTCATGGCTTTAGCCATTCAACCTCCATGTCTGTTTGTTTCCTCTCCTTGCGTCAATTTGCCTGTTGCTTGTGTGATTGGAATTCCCTGTTCGGCGTCAGCATAATGCTCAGGAAGTAGCATGTGTCTCCATCAAAACTACGCCAGCCCGCTTGTCGATTCGTTGCTTTCTCCACCATGGTGGTCAACAGATTCATAATCCTCTTAAATCGCAACTTAATCCTCTGTAAATTCTGCTCTGTCTATTGGGTGCAATCTCAGCCATCCGATCTGGGCTCCTCTAGATCCAATGTCATTCGCACATCGAGCGCAGTTGACTTGCTCGACCGATAACACGCGATCGTGGAAATTTTTCTCTCTCCTCCACTGCCATGCATCGATCAATGATTATGATCGCTCCACTTTCTCCAAAACCGCTTACTGTTCAAGGGCGTCCTGATTAAACCACCAGTTTCTAGGCCATGGGTCCCATCGTTGTACGTTGGCACTTTTTACCTTTTTCCGCCCGTGGTCCCCTGGCTCCCAATGTGACCAAGCGCTTAAGCTCTACCATTTCAGCCCTGTTTGCCCAATGATGCATCGAAAACCAACTCCTTTTCCCGATCCGGGGCTCCCAGGGGCTATTTTGACCTCCTACACAGTCTCCATGGGCCTTGGTCAGCGCGCTTTGACCGAGGTCCTCGTCATTCCACGTCGGCTGCCATGGCCACTGGTTCAAGGTATTTTCCACTGTGGTTTAGATTCTTCAAGGATTTGTTCAACCTATTTTAGTCACGGTTCTATGATAGTCGTTTATGGATCCGATTTGTATCACGGCCTCCCAACTGAAAAGCTTTTGGACCACCAAAAGTTGGTTTTCTTCAAGCGTCAACTAAGTGAGGAAATTGCTTCCTCACTTGTCCAATCTCAATCCACTTTGCACTGCTCGGCTTTGAACCTTTAAGCCCAATTCTGAGGTATTCCACCTGTCCATTGCACATCATCCTCACCTTCTTGTCCAGCACTATGTCTTCCTGTAACTCATTAAGGTATTCAGGTATTAGGTCATCAACAGAAGGTAATTAACTCTGCTCTTCAGGGTCCTTAATCATTGAAAGTTCAAATGACCTCAAACAGTCTGCATTTACGACTGAGTAGATGTGCATGTAAGCTGGTAGATCAAGGCAAAAAGCATTCTCACCAATCTTCTCAAGTATCCCGAAGGGTCCACACCTGATAGGTTTTAGCTTTTTACCTTCACCTTACATTCTGTCCTTGCTGATATACAACCAGACTTGGTCTCCAACTTGGAAACTATGCTCCATCCGATGCTTATCATGCCTAGCTTTATACTTGGCTTGGCTCTTTTCTAGTTGTTCCTATACTACCTGATGGATCTCCTGGATCTGTTCAATGAACCTATTTGCGTTGTCCACATCGTTGTGTCCATCAACCCTGGTATCTTTACCAAAGACAAAATCCAAGGGAGACCTTAGTATGAAACCAAAACAGGTCTCAAAAGGAGATCTCTGTATAGAAGAGTGTTTGGCTCTATTGTAAGCATGCTGCACATAGCACAAGTTCTCATCCAAAAGTTTAGGATGTTTGCAATATCCTCTTAGTAGCTAGATCACCGTCCTATTAACTACTTTTGTTTGACCATCTGTTTGTGGATGAAAAGTTGTGCTTTTCTTTAATTTGGTGTCCATTAGTTCCCACAGACTTGACCAAAACTTCCCCATAAATCGGGTGTCTCGATCAGATATAATAGAAGTGGGTAATCCAAAATGAACCCATACATGTTCAAAGAACAATTTTGCAGTTTGTTCAGCTGTAATCTGTTTACTATAGGGTACCAAAATACACATTTTTTTGAACCTATCCACAACAACATATAGATAGTCATGACCTTTCCTAGATTTAGGCAGTCCCCCAACAAAATCCATGGAAATGCTTTCCCAAGGGTGAAAAGGAACTGGCAAGGGAGTGTACAAGCCTAGTTTCCTGTTGTTGGGATTGCTTTTAGCACATATAGCACACCCCTTTACATATCTAGAAACTGTGCAACTGTTTTACTTACCCCAAAGTGACCTGATATCAGAGAAGTGTGGGCTTCCACAATTATCTTTACTCTTTCAGTTTGTGGAATGCAGAGTTTCCCACAATGATATAAGAGTCGGTCCTTCACATGATAGTCTAATTCTTCCACTCTTTTGCCTTGACTCAAAGTTGCATACACATCTTTAAAGTCCATGTCTTGAGCATACTATTCTATGTAGCTTTCATGCAGCACATAATTATGCTTAAGTATGGTAGATGCATTTATAATGGATCTAGATAACATATCTGCAACCTTGTTATGTATGCCCTTTTTATATATGATGACTAAATGGAACTGTTGTAGAAAGCCCATCCATCTGTAATGTCTTGATTGTTGCAACTTAGTTTGGGAGTGTAGATATTGAAGTGGTTGATGATCATTGTGTATTACTGTCTCTTTGCCCATTAAGTAATGTTTCCACTTTTTCACACTCAGAACTAACGCATACAATTCTTTGTCATAGGTAGGATAGTTAACCACTGCAGGATTAAAAGTCTCAGAATGATAACATATGGGTTTATTGTGCTGTGTCAACACTACTCCCATGGCATAGTCATTGGCATCAGTTTGGATCTCAAATGGTCTTTGTAGATCTAGCAGTGCTAGTATAGGGGCTGTACTAATTTTTTCTTTCAAGGTGTCGAAGGCTTTCTGTTGTTTGCCTCCCCACTGAAGCACCTTGTTCAATCCTGTCAAAGCATGTAAGGGAGATGCAATTCAGGAAAAATTTGAAATGAACTTCCTCCAATATTGTGTTGCTCCTAAGAAGCTTCTCACTTCTGTAGCAGACTTGGGATTAGGCCAGTTTATGATGACTGCGACTTTAGAGGGATCTATTTTCAATTCACCTCCCCCTACTATATGACCCAAATAATTTAGAGAGGTTTTTCCAAATTCACATTTAGAGAGTTTAACATAAAGTTTTTCTCTTTTCAAAACATCTAATGTCTACTTAACATGCTTTAAATGTTCTTCCCATGTTTTACTGAAAATCAGAATGTCATCCAGATACACAATAACAAAATCATCAAGAAAAGGTCTGAGTACATCATTCATTAATCTCATGAAAGTAGCAGGGGCATTGGTCAAGCCAAAAGGCATAACTAGCGATTCATATAATCCCTGATTTGTTTTGAAAGCAATCTTCCATGCATCTTGCTCTGCAACTCTGACCTAATGGTATCCACTATGCAAATCCAGCTTGGTGAAATAAACAACTTCCTTCAATTGATCTAAAAGATCATCTATGCCAGGAAGGGGATAACAGTTTTTGATTATTATCTTATTCAGTGCTCGGTAATCAATGCACATTCTCCACGAGCCATCTTTCTTTC
Source organism: Pinus taeda (assembly GCA_000404065.3). NCBI lineage: Eukaryota > Viridiplantae > Streptophyta > Pinopsida > Pinales > Pinaceae > Pinus > Pinus taeda. The sequence continues at coordinate 92,192 of APFE031183401.1, forward strand.
TCACCAAAACGATTGGTGACCCACATGGTCATGTGCTAGGCCTAATGAACCCTTTCTCGAGCAACTCCTGCACCTGCTTCTTGATTTCAGCATTCTCTAAAGCAGATAACCTATACATCCCAATGTTAGGCAAAGGAACATCTTGCTGCAAAATAATATCATGTAATATTCCCTTTTTGGGTGGCAGACCTTGAGGTTCTTGAAACAAGACATCATACTTTGAAACAATCTTTTGTATATCAGCTTGCTGATCAGAATTACAGCCCTCAAATGCATTGGTTTTATCAGTTTTATTTTCCTTTACAACCATTAGTAAGAACTGTTTGCATGAATTTATCATTCTTTTCATCTATCCTAAGTTTATGAGGGTATAATTATTCCTGAGCTTGTGAGCTCTTACAAAGTATTCGATTAACAAGTAGATACTTGTTCTCGGCTCGATAGAAAATAGCCTTTCTATCAAACAAGTAAGGACTTCCTAAAACAATTCCACATATATCCAAAGGAATTACATCTAACTCAACCTCATCTACAAATGCTGACCCAAAAGAAAACTTGAGTTTGACTGTCTAGTCACTTGTAGTTGTGCTTTATCATTCAACCATCCTAATGGGTATGGTTTCTGGTATGGTTTCTTATGAGGTGTAGTTGTTAATCCCAATTTCTTTACAATTGCTTTAGAAATTAGATTCACTTGTGAGCCACTATCAAACAAAGTATCAATCTTTTGATTTTTGGAAACAACTCGAATATGGAAAAGCTCATGTCTTTGTCTCTCATGTTCTTCATCAATAATAGATTGAGCAGAATTACTAGTAGATGCTTCAGAATTCTTACCTTTTATATTTGTGGCTGCAATGATTGTTTCATCTCTCGAGTCTGACCCCAAATCTTTCTGAATAGCTGCAGTAGTCTTCTTCTTCTTGCCCTCGGACTTCTTAGGTCTTAGCTTTGGATGCAGAATCCAACAGTGCTCGTCATCATGCCCCTCCTTTTTACAGTGAGTGCATGAAGCTTTCCCCTTTTGTGCAGTGTTAGCCTTCCTTGCTTTCCACTTCTGCTTTATTTTCTCCTTGCTCTTGCTTACAGTGGGTTGGGATGGTCCTCCGACTTCTGGATTTCCATTCTTTCCTCTAGCTTCTAGATGAGTAGCTTATACAGATACCTCATCTATACTGGTGGGATTAGACATGAGGATGGTATGCCTCATGTAGCTATGTAGACCACCAATGTACTTCAAAAGAGTTTCTGGTGAGTCTAATGAGATACCCAACATCACTGCTCTCTTTCTGAACTCTTGAGTATACCCTTGCACACTTTGCCCTTTCAACTGCCGAAGAGTTTGCCAACTCATCATGGCTTGCTGCATGTAGGCCAATAGATAGAATTTCTTTTTTATTGCGGCAACAAAGTCACTCCAGACAGAGATGGTCTTACCATGCTTCTTCATATCAGCTTGGGTTCTGCCTTCCCACCAAACCAAGATAGTGGCTCCTAGGCGTGGTCTTTCCAGCTGAATCTTACTCTTGTCCGAGTTTATGTTCTGTACTCTGCAATACACATCAATTTGTCTAATCCAATTGTCCAAATTTTCACCATTCAGCTCTCCATCATATATAGGCAAATCAAATTTAATATCTAGTTTAATCAAAGATGCTTTCTTATTATGCACAGGGCTATTAGGAGGTGTAGGGAAGCTTTCTTCTTTTCCCTTTCCTTTTGAGTGGTCATGTGAATGAGATTCATATTCTTCTTTATCTTGTTTAGAGCCTGATGAATCTTCATCCTTATGCTTTCTAAAGTCCCTATACATTTCTTCTACCATAGACTTTATGGCTAGGAAACTTTCTATGAATTGAGGTTCTGACCCTATAGAACCTTCCTCTGATATTGTCTTCTGAGAATAGACTCTCCCAATTTTAGGATTAGTTTCCACCAACTCTCCTTCTCCTAATTTGAGCTTTGATCTAGTGAGCATTCACATCTAAACCAACACAAG
>APFE031183403.1:0-10555 GCA_000404065.3 Pinus taeda
GAGTATGGGTTAAATACAAGAGTTTTCCTACAAGTTGACGGTATAAGGTAGCATCAACTTCAGGAGAAGTACAAGAGACTGAAATTTTGACTCCAGAATGAAAGGGAGAAGGAGTTGGCTTACAATCTTCCATGTGAAAAAAGTGAAGAAGATCACAGGCATACTTGGATTGGGAGAGGAAAATACCTTCCTTGGATTGCAAGACTTGAAGACTGAGAAAATAGTGTAAGTGTCCTAAGTCTGTCATTTCAAACTTATTTTTAAGGCTGGACTTCACATGGTTGATAAGGTTGGGATCACTACCAGTGAGGATAAGATCATCAACATAAAGAACAAGAATGATAAGAGACTTGCTCACTTTCTTGGTGTAGACAGTATTGTTGGAATGACACCTAGAAAATCCAGATTCTAAAAGAAAGCTATCCATTTTGGCATACCAAGCTCGAGGAGCTTGCTTGAGACCATAAAGGGATTTCTTAAGGTGACATACAAGACTGGAGTCTGTTGTATAAACCCAATAGGTTGTTCCATATAGATTTCTTCATGCAAATCCCCATGCAAGAAGGCAAATTTAACATCCATCTGATGGACTTCCCATTTGAAAGAGGCAGCAAGGGAAAGAACAAGGCGGACAGAGTTCATTTTGGCAATAAGGGAGAAGGTTTCAGTATAGTCAATGCCTTCAACTTGTGAAAATCCCTTAGTAACAAGACGAGCTTTATGTTTATCAACTTTCCCATCTGGTCCATACTTGGTTCTGTAAACCCATTTACATCTAACAAGTTTGCGTCCCTTTGGTAGAGGAACAAGATCCCATGTATCATTTGCCAACAATGAATGATATTCTTCTCATTCATAGTTGCGTCCCAATGTGGATGGCCTAAAGCTTCTGCAAAGGTGTCAGGATCATAATTTGCTGACACTTGATCCAGTAAAGAAGAGGCTTTTTCAAACTGAGAACGGGTACGGCGCTGATCTGTAGGATCACCGGCAAGATCACCTGCTGCATCTCAAGTAGCTTGGACCCATTTTTGAAGTGAAGGAGCTGAAGGAGCTGAAGGATGATCCTGAGAAGGTGGGGGAGGATTGTCATCCTCACTTTCATCATCTGAAGAAGAAATATGTTCAAAGGTAGAAAGAGATAGAGAGAGGTGGCGCATGCGCCGAACTAGGCTCGTAGGCCGATTTATTTTCATCAAACTTTACATCTCTTCTAATTATAACATTTTTGGACTTAAATGGAATAAGTCTATATGCTTTGACATCTTCAGAATATCCAACAAAGATACATTTTCACTCTTTGTTTCTAAAGCTTTACGTTTTTCATCTGGAATATGGGCCCATGCTTCACTTCCAAAAACACGAAAGAAAGTGACTCACATCTGGTTTAATTGAGCTCCATGCTTCTTCTGGAGTGATATTCTTTAAAGCCTTAGTAGGAGTGCGATTAAGTATGTAATTTGCACAGTTAATTGCTTCTGCCCAATAGTTAAGACTAAGTTCTTTAGATTGAAGCATACAATTAGCCATTTCCTTTAAGGTGCGATTCTTCTTTCAGCTACACCATTTTGTTGCGGAGTATATTGAACAGTATGTTGCATTTGGATTCCATGCTCAGTGCAAAAGTTGATGAAGTCGTTTTTAACATATTCTCCGCCATTATCTGATCTTAGCTTAAGAATTTGATGTCCAGATTGTTTTCCAACAAAGGCCTTAAAGGCCAAGAATTTGTTAAATACTTCACTCTTGAGTTTTAAGAAATATACCCAAGTGCGTCTGGAGAAATCATCAATGAAAGTTAAGAAATATTTGTAGCCAGAGAAGGAAACAACTGGAAGTGGACCACATAAATCACTATGCACAAACTGTAGAGGGGCCAAGGCATGCCAAGAGGCACGTTTTTCAAAACTGTCCCGATGATGTTTTCCGAGTACACATCCGGAACAAACACCATCTCTGCAAGATACCATGGGAAGACCTGTCACCATATTTTCTTTACATAGATTCTAAAGGGAGCGATAGTTTAAGTGACCAAATCGCTCATGCCAAATTTTGCTCACTTCATCATTATGAGCAACAAATACTGAGGGAAGATTTGATGACCCAAAGTCGTGAAACTTATACAAACTTGTAGAATCATCAGCAATGCCAATAGCTAAAATCTGTCTAGGATCCTTTAGGTCCTTAATTACAACATCGTGAGGTGAAAATTCAACGATTTTACCTTCACTTGAATGAGTTATCTGATATACAGATAGAACGTTGGAGGATAAGGTTGGAACACATAATACATCATTAAATTGACCATTGTCTATATGAACAGTTCCAGTCCCTACAACACTAAGAGATCTATTATCACCAACATATATATTTTTGGTGTTACAATCATGTAAAGAAGAAAACATGGCTTTATTTTTGGCCATGTGATAAGAAGCTCCAAAATCAATGAGCCATTCATGAGAATGAGAGGAAGAAGAGACATTTAATGCATAGCCAGACCGAGATGCTTGACAACCACATGCAGAAAGTGCCATTCCTGAATATGAATTTGAAGAGTGCTCCAAATGGATGTTATGCTTCTTCATTGCTGCTTCCAAGGCTTCCATCTTCTTAAAGCATTTAGATTCTAAGTGGCCATCTCGATTACAAAAGTGGCAATGTCTATCAGTCTTCTTCCCTTTGTTTTTATTTGCCTTATCATTCTGGTGAAATGATTTTTAATTTTGAGGCTGAAATTGCTTAGGACCCTTGTTTGGTTTAGGACCATTCCTTTTAGGATACGACTTCTTAGGATTTTTTGAATTTGGTTGTTGTTGGGCAGTTAACGCTTTCTTATAAGAGTTTCCAAGATTAAGAAGACCAAGGTGTAAGAGTTTTTCTTGTTCTCTTATTAAAGAATCACAAAAAGAATCAAAGGAAGGAGACTTGTAGTCTTGTCCTTGAGAAATGAAGGCTTCCTTGTAGAATGGAAGGTGGAAACAAACACAGAGTAGGCTGGTCCCAACTTAGTAAGAATTGAATAGATAAGGTTACTATCTTCTTTCTTAACCTTAACACATTCCAAGAGAAGTCTAAGGGTCTTGAACTTGGACAAAAAATCTTCAATGCAAGAAAAATTATTGGGGTCCAATGTAAGAAACTCATTTTCAAGTTGATGGGCTCTAAGTTCATTTTTGATTCCAAAAACTTTAGTAAGCTGCTCCATTGCTTTATCAGGAGTATCAAGTTCTGCAATATGGAATCTAAGATCTAGAGAAATAGAAATCCCTATCAACCCATGTGCTTGATCTTGCTTATTTTCCCATTTAGCTGCTTTATCTTCATCGTTTGGTTTGGTTTCTTCGCCTGAGGCTATTCTGTAAAGACCTTTACTTCTAAGTAAATCCACAATGTAGGACCACCATTGGAAGTAGTTGGTGTTGTCAAGAATAACTTGGCGTGGAATTTCCATTTTAACAGAAAAAATATATATATATGCTGAAACTAAGTGTTCCAATTGAACGATCTCGAAAAATTAGGCTGGTTAAACAAAAAAGGTTCTGAAAATGGCTTCTGGATGAAGAAGTTATGGATTTTTGAAGAAATGTTGATGAAGGTGCCGACGAAGTGCGGGAATGTGTGGAAATGAAAAAAAAAACACCACTTTTCCAATGAAAAGGAGATTTGAACCCAAGACCTCCACTCTCATAAATTAGCTTTGAACCAAGTGAGACAAAAAAAGTTGAGAGGAAAGAGGGGGGGCTTTGTTTTTTTCTGGTCAGTGAAGCTTTGGATTGTGTGCTTGCTTGAGAAAGCTCTTTTTCTCCATACAAAACAAAAAAACAAAACCCAACACAGACATACAAAAAAAGAAAACCTTACGGTTTAAAGTTAGCTTTACCCAGAAACTAAATATTTTACTCAATGTTTCTGATTTTCCGAGATCACACTAAGGCGCAGCTGAAAAGAGCATACGCATGAGAAAAATCCTTCCTTTCTGTTTCTGATTTGCCCAGATCGCACAGAGTCGCAGGGCAAAGAGCATACACAGAAATGAAAGGTATAGATCTGGTAATAAAAAAGAATCTAAATAAACCGAAATAATAAACAGAGAGAAAAATAACTAGAAACTGCAAAAAGACACTGTATACCTCCAGATCTTAAAAATGACGTAGCTAGAGCTACCAAAAACCTTTTCGCGTGAAACGAAAGGGGTTCCTCACCAGAATAGATGCTCCTAAAACAACATAGTAGTCCTCTCGGCCCAAAAGCAGTCAGAAACAACAGATCTAGGAAACGACAATTGGATGCAGTTCTACCGGCTTCAGATTTGGATCACCAACGGACGTGGCCCTCAAATATCTTCGATACCATGTAGGAATTTACAGGGTAAGTTCCTCAGACAAAACATCAAAGGACACTGCTCAAAAACAGATCACAGATCAAGACACCAGTGTTTTTGACATGGTTAAAACCCTCAAAGAGGGAAACATTCCATAGCCTGAGCCAACACGGCCACTTCAGGAAATTTATTAATAAAAGAATGAAAATTTACATAAGCTTCTCCCATGAATGGTTAACCTACAAATGACCCTCCATGCGCTTTAAATAGAAATCATGGACCAATCGGGTGTTAAGCCTCAGATCAAGTGTCGGTAATACCGAGGAGAGAATGAACCGTCGAGTCACTACATATCGTGACCGTCAGATTGTAAGTTACAAATGTACATAGTAAAGAAACACACTTTACCTAACTCTATACTAGACCAAGTTATACTTAACTATTTCCTATGTGTCAGAATATCCTAACATTGTGCCCTTTGAGAATAGTCTCTCCAGGCCTTTTCGCCTCCTTTGGATGCCATTTTTGTCTTCTCCTCACTGGATTTGAAGTGACATCTTCTTTGTCCATCTCAATAATTAAAATTATGTCAAACTGTCTTTCCACAACAAAAAGCGTAGTGTAGTTTTGTGTTATCTATAATTGTTGCACTCCCTCTTTTAAGTGACACGGGGAAGGACTTTTTATTGTTTTAACTTTTAATTATTTGGATTTTAAGTGCCATGGGGAAGGAATTTTTATCTTTTTAACTTTTAATTATTTGGATTTTAGCTTCACCTATATGAACCATGTAGGTCCATGCAGGTGCTTGTGTAGGTGACTAAGCAGAATAATATTTTTTTGTTCTACAAATTGAAAAGCCTTGTTTAAAAATTATAATAATTGTTACAAATGACAGAAATATGTTAATTGAACTTGAACATAAAATTCATGTTATCCATAATTGTTGCACCGCCTCTTTTAAGTGCCATGGGGAAGGAATTTTTAAGTGCCACGGGAAGGAATTTTTATTGATATTTGTGCCATGTGGAAGGAATTTTTATTGATACTTTACGGGAGTTGTTGTTTAGTATTAGGCAGTTTTAACTTTTAATTATTTTGATTTTAGCTTCACCTGTATGAACCATGGAGGCGAGGTGACCAAGCAAATAATATTTTTTCGTTCCTTGTTTAAAAATTATAAAAATTGTTATAAATGACAAAAATATGTTAATTGAACTTGAACATGAAATTCATAATGATAAGATGAAAGTGCGTAACACAATTTTTAGGTTCAATTTGGAAAAAGTAGAAATAAAATATAAAGATAAAGAGTATGAAGGGATGGATACAAGAGGTAAATCCTAGAATTGAAATAAAAATTAGTAGTATGTTGCAAAATTCTGCAATTTCTCTCGCTTATTAATATTATTATTATTTTAATTTGTTTTATCTCAATAATTTAATAATGTTGAACAAATTTCTATTTTTTATATGATTTTGAAATATATTTGGTGTTTTCATTTTCTACCCTTCTAAATTTAATTCAACCATTTCCCTGTTAAATTTAATTCAACCATTTTTATTTACCTTATGGTAAAGGAATAAAACATTGACCCATTGAACCAAACTTTTAGTGGGAAGTTCCTCTCTAATTTACAATTTGAAATATCAATACATGAATTTATTTATTGGAGTGTTACGAGTGTGCCATTTTAGTTTCCAAAAGATTTTGTGATAATATGTAATTTTCTACCCTTTTAAATTTAAATAATTTATTCTACATTGACAAAATTCAACCATTTGGGATAATGGGTGTTCAAATGATTCTTATTTGGAAAAAAGGCTTGATAGATTCCTCACTCATGAAAATATTATTGAAATATTTGGTCTCCCTTCGATGAAAATCATCCCATCATATATATCAGATCATAGACCCATTTTCATTCAATGGAAGTGTTGTGGATGCAGATTTAGATACCCCTTTAAATTCAATAGGACATGGCTCACAGACGAAGGATTTAATCAGTTCATTATGGATTCTTGGCAGCCACAGAACGACCTGGCTCAAGGACAGACTCAGTCATTCTTAGAACGTCTATCCATTCTCCGTAATAAAGTAAAGATATGGCAGCGGGAGAAATCTGCAACCAATCGGAGGGACCTAAAGGTTATTGATAAGAAATTGGAACATTTATCTTTCCAATTCAAAAATCCCACAATGCCCTCTAGTATCAGAAAAGAAATCTGGGACATGGAGAGAAGGAAGCAATCGATTTTAACAAAGGAGGAGGCTACTTGGCACCTAAAGAGTTGAGCCACTTGGGTTATAGAAGGGGATAAAAACACTAAGTTTTTCCACAGAGTTGCAAATAGAAGGCGGGAAGTGAACATGATTTGGGAAATCAAGGACGAAATCGAAAATTATCTTACGTCCCAAGAGGCCATTGCATGTGAAGCAGTAAAATATTACACAAATGCCTATAGCAGGGATATTGGAAGGAGAATTTAAGATATTATATGGGATATTGATTTGTACCCCACTATGTATGATGATAACCTAAACGCTACCCTATTTTCTGAAGTCTCTGAAGATGAATTAGTGGAGACGATGAAATCCTTCTAGAAGGACAGATGTCCAGGTCTGGATGGCTGGTCAATCGATTTTTTTATCCACTTCATCGACTTATTAAAAAATGACATTCTCAATATGGTAGAGGAATTAAGACTAAATAGCTTCATCAACAAAAGTGTCTCCTCCACTTACATTGCATTGATTCCTAAGAAGAAACTCTTCTCATCATTTTCCGATTATCATCCTATCTCTCTATGCAATGTTTTGTATAAGATAATTTCTAAAATCATTGCGTTACACAAGAGGAATGTTTTATCCACCCATTTGTCTAGAGAATAGCACAGGTTTCTAAAGGAAAGGAACATCTTGGATGCGGTGGTTCTTACCCAAGAATTTTTACACTCCATTCACGCCAGAAAGCTGGAGGCTGCACTACTTAAAATTGACCTAAAAAAAGCTTACGACAGTGTGGACTGGGGCTTCATCCGGTGCCTTCTTGCAAAAATTGGACTTGATAACATGTGCTCCAAATGGATTATGGTGTGTGTGATGGACGCCAATTATGCAGTTCTTATAAATGGCACTCCCACTCCATTTTTTAAAGTGGCAAGGGGGCTCCGTCAAGGTTGCTCTTTGTCTCCCCTAATCTTTATTCTCGTTATGGACTCACTGAGTCTCCATATCAAAACGACTATCCACTTAAAAAATTACAGGCCCCTTCCCATCTGTAGAGGGACCCTCATTTCCCATAATTTATTTGTCGATGATATTCTGTTGAAAGTGATCCTGTGCGGAGACATGTGGATTTGTTTACATGAATTATTGGGAAGGTTTTAGATGGCAACAGGCATGACTTTCAATGCTGGGAAATCATATTTTCATGTCATTGATGTTAACGGGGATATGATCACATTGCTCTCTCAACTCTTCAACATTAAAGAAATCCCTCTTCAAAATGGGCTCAAATACTTGGGGTTTCATTTGAAGTGTGCTGGATACCGAGTGGCAGATTGGTCATGGATAACTGATCGGTTGTACAGGAATATTGATGCATGGGAATGTAAATACTTATCCAAGGGTGGACGCGCTATTGTGTCTCAATCTGTTTTTTTGCAGACAATGGTATACTAGCCACATCTTTGTTATATTCCATCAGCAATCATTAGTAGTCTGAATAGGACAATGGCCAATTTCATATGAGGGGGCAAACAAGAATAGAGAAAATATGACCCATGTAAACTTGCCAATCTAGACCGACCAAAAAAAATGGGCGGCTGGGGAATTTTGGATTTATCCCTTTTTAGGAAGGCTCTCCTATGTAAAAAAATGTGGAAAGCAATCATGGGATCGTCCTTTTGGAGTTCGGTCGTTCAAGCCAAATATATGGTGAACAAGGATTTATCTTTCTGGATTAGAGAGAACCACATTGGAACACCTCTTGGCTCGGCTATTTGGAGAGGATTTAGAAAACTTGCATCTTTTTTCAAACAAAATCTTATATGGAAATTTCAGACAAGGTCAAAGATCATCATTGGCAAGGATGAAATCACAAGAGCGGTTGGAAAAATTCAAATACCTAATCGGCTAATCAGAATGCTACACAACAGGGGCATATCTTTTTGGGCCAGTGTCATTTGAGAATGGGATGGAGCAGTTCCCATGTGGAAATCAGCAACAGAATTGTAACTATTCGGTGAAATGGCGTCGCAATGGAATTCTATATTAACCTCTTTACGTGCTCTAGGTATTTTTCGGTCAGCAGATGCAGACTTCATCATATGGAAGGGTTACGATGGCTCCTTGGCTGTACTTGTCAAAAACATATATCAACAATTACTGTTAACTGATCCTGGATATACAACATATATTTTTCCTCCTACTTTTTGGAAATCATGTTGCCCCACAAAGATCATTATTTTTGACTGGTTAGTGTTCCATAACAGGAACCTCACATGGGATAATTTGCAAAAACAAAATTGGTGTGGGCCTGCCATATGCCTACTTTGCTGAGTTAACTCTGAGAACAACTTTCATATTTTTCTCACATGTCCACAAACACAGATTATTTGGTGGAAGCTCGTGGCACACTTCGACTATACTCATTGCTCGTACCCATCCATTCCCGAGGCATTTATAGAATGGAGTTGTTGGATAACAGAATGGTGTACCATCCCATTATTGACCCTATAGGCCATTTGGAAATGGAAAAATGGCTTGCTTTTCAGAACAAATAAGTAACCTCTCTCAATTGTTTTCGAATGAATCATCTGCCATTACAATTCTCTCGAAATAGCTGGACACAACAGGACCAATAAAGCAGAATTAGCTGGATAGAACAAGAACAAAATAGGAAGTGGAGTAATGTCAAGGAATCCCACAATGATCCCATGTGCCTTCTTCTATGGTGCTGCTCAACTTGGCACGTGCGCATGTGGTGTTTATATCATCCCAGAAGCAGGACATCCTTATGAAATATACTGTAATGGCAGACCCAGTTCAAACAATAGAGCTAAGGTGATGGCTCTAGCCAGCCTTCTCTCCTTCTGCATCTTTCTAAATTTTCCAAATGTAAAAATCTATGGAGACTCAAAATAATCATCGATCATATCCTATTAAAACACAAGATAAAAAAACATACATCTCAAGGATGGCTTAATAGGACATCAGCTCTATGGAACAGCAGGAGGGACTACTCTATCACACACATCAACATAGACTTAAACAATAAAGCAGATGAATTATCCAAGATGGGACTTTCTTTCCCATAAGGATTTTGGAGTATGCAGATAAAGAACGACAATCTCTCCTACGAGATGTAGGAATATACAGGGTAAGTTCCTCAGACAGAACACCGAAAGGACACCACTCACAAACAGATCACAGATCAATACACCAGTATTTTGACGTGGTTAAAACCCTCAAAGAGGGAAACAGTCCACGGCCTACACCAACGTGGCTACTACAGGTAATTTATTAATAAAAGAATGAAAATTTACATAAGCTTCTCTCATGCACGGTAAACCTACAAATGACCCTCCATGCGCTTTAAATGAATTCATGGACCAATCGGGTGTCAAGCCACGGATCAAGTGTCGGTAATACCGAGGAGAGAATGAACCGTCGGATCACTACATATCGTGACCGTCGGATTGTAAGTTACAAAATGTACAACGGTAAAGAAACACACTTTACCTAACTCTATACCTAACTCTATACTAGACCAAGGTGAACTTAACTATTCCTATGTGTCGGAATATCCTAACATCCCCCCTTAAGAACAACTTGGGATAGGATTGAAGGATTTACAAATATGACACAATAGGAGAAGGAAGGAGGCACTAGAGCCAATCCCCCCTTAGTGACAACTTCCTGAACTCCAAGCATATATCGAAGTTTAGTGAACTTCGCCTCTGTGAGAGCCTTTGTGAAGATGTCTGCAACCTGATCATCTGTTGGACAATATTGCACTTCAAGAACATGGTCATGAATGAGTTTTCTGATGAAGTGCATGTGTAGTTCAATGTGTTTGCTGTGCTGATGCTGGACTGGATCTTTGCATAGCTGAATGGCACTTTGATTATCACACCAAAGTGTGGATGGATGCTGTTGCTCAAAGCCAAATTCTGATAGGATCTGACGAAGCCACAAGGCTTCCTTACTAGCTTCCACGACACCACGAT
>APFE031183404.1:3193-18337 GCA_000404065.3 Pinus taeda
CATAGCTATCTTGAGGTCTTAGAGAGAGCGAAACTCCCCTCCCTCAAAATAAATACAATTCCTATTAATATAGTTTTTTATTGTTTACAAATATTAATATATTTTACATATAAATAAACAAAAAATTACAAATTGTAATTCTGAATCATCTTCATTCTCCATCTCTGTGAAAAAAATTATAAAATAGGTATTAATAATAAGATATAGAGAAAAATAATTACAATGTTAAAATTTTGAGAAATAATTTACAATAAAAAGGGGAAAAGAGTAAAATAAATTCTATCATATTATTATATGCAATGAGAAGAATTAAAATGGATTTCACCTAATATTTATGGAGAATTAAATTGAAAATGTAAATAAAAAAGATTATAAAAATTTAAAAATAAACCTAAATAAACTTTAAACAGACTATTAAATTTTCTTAAACCCTTTTACTAAAATTCAAACTCACATATAAAATCTACAAACAAAAAAATGACACACAACTATCAATCGAATGTCATCAAATACACCCAATAGATCCCTGAAACAAATTATTAATATGAAATTTAATAAAACAAAAGAGAACAATAATAATTAATGGAAAACTCAGTTTCAATTGCTTAGAACCAATCCTCCAATAATGGCCAATGGAAAGTAGACTATCTAGGTGGGAAGTTGAAAGTGGTAGATTCCAATTCGTTCGTTCTCATTCTCTGCAGCCAATGCGCACCCCAGCAACCATTTCTTCTATTCTTCATTCCACCGAATTATATGCAGTTTTATTGAATTGTTTAAAATCAACAATTTTATTTCATTGTTGAAAATCAACATGTCATAGGCTTATTAGGCACGTTGTGGAGCTTTTGAATTTTCTAATGACTCAGAGGCAATTAGTGATGACTAGAGGCATTGAGCGACTACTGGCGTTGCCGAAATACTGGGACTGGAGTAATTAGATTGAGAAATTCAAAAAAAGTCATCCGTTGTGGTCTTGACTCTATCCATTGGGAGAGTGTGGAGTAGAGTAAACATTTATTTATGCCCATGTAAAAGTCCAAAAGAAATATGTAAACATTTATTTACACTTTAGTAAAAGTCCAGTAGACATATTGTACCTCACCCTGTTGGTTATTGCTGGCAACATGAATAAATTTTAACATCTAATTCTAACTCTATCTCACAATGTTGGTTATTGTTAGAAACATGAATTCATTTTAACATCTAATTATCTATGTATCTCACCCTGTTGGTTATTGCTCGCAACATGAATACATTTTAACATCTATTTAAGATACCATATGGAAGGTCACTAATCAAATTATCTATAAACTTCGTACAAATAACTTCTATGATGATTTTAAGCATCCATAATATCCAATGCAAGAGATACAATTCAAATTAATTGAATGCTTGCATTAACATATCCATGGTCAATTTAATAAGATTTCACTTATTCTGGTAATTGACCATGACATCATGAATGACAAAGATTTTTTTTGTAACAATTACTATACTATTCAATGTGTATTTGAAAATCATATTTTCTTATAATTATTTATAATTGATATATTCTTTTTTCCTTAGGAAAAATTATAATTTTATAATGACAAAAAAAAAATGTTGTAGATGTTGATAATGCATTTAATCATGCCAATCAAAATTGGTGATCACAGAGACCAAAAATATGACTCCAAAATGGTGGTAAACATGTTACCCTTTTCTCCATTTCTTCTTTTTAACCATTCTCCATTCTCCTTAGGAAGTAGTGGCAATTACAAGTGCTAGATGGGTCCCTTCATTCATTCTTGGATTTTCCTTATCTGAATCCAAACTTTGAGATACATGATGAGATTTTGAGTCCCTTGTCTTCATTTCTATAGTGAATCCCATCTCCTGCCTCGTTGTGTTTGCTGGAGTTCCTGAAACTTGATGATTAGGGTTCCCCTTTTCTACGTTTTCTTGTGTATTTTTGTCTTCTTCATTGATAGGAGGATCCACTTCTTCATAATCCTCTTCTTCATCATGAAAATTCTATGGCAATTTCCATCCTTCGGTTTCTTTTCTTGTTTTCATCTTCCTTTGAGGCACTTTCTTGACATCAGGACATGAATTTTTTGGATGTACCATTTGTCGGCTTATTGGACATCTAAATGTTATGTTCCAAAAATCTAGGAACTGTGTCAAGCATTTCTTGTTGTGTGTCAAAAAAATATGATCCGACAATCCTTTGTTTAATTCTAACTCCACATAAATTATGGCGATTGTGTAGATTTATTGCTCAAATATTTGGGTATCTTTCTTTATATATCACCCTACCATGTTCCCAATGCCTTCTATTACATTATGGAGACAAAAATATAAGGGTACATTATGCAATCTAACCGAAACTGACATTCAAGTTACTATCATTATATTGGCGTTGAAATCAGGGAACTAAGGGGTGACAAAATGTCTCGCAGAGCCCCAAAACCATGGATCCTCTTACAATATAGATTCACAATCCTCTCACGATGTAAATTTTACTATGAAAAAGCCCCTGGAGAAAAGCTACATCTCACAATTTATTGTCCAGTTTGTAAATATCCAATGGAAAAGATCCGCTCGTTTTGGCCAAAAACTATTGAATCTATATAATATTGCTTGAGATTCATATTTTGTGCATAAATCATTTGATTGTGGTAGATTTACAGTCATTACTTGGATTTGATTCAGTTGTTCCACTATGTAAGAGTTGGGTATATTGTGTTTCTAATCTAGTGTTTTTGAGGCAACAAATTTAAATTTGAGGATATCTATGAAGTAAAAGTCTCCATTTTCTTACCCTTGATTTGATTATGTTCCTTTGAGAATACTAGATCTGGACACTCCCTGTGTGCCCCTTTAATTTCTTGGTCGGGGTGATCCTCCTCGAAGCCTCAAGTTTAATATGATGGTGGATGATGGGAGGATGTTATAATATTGTAACATCGCATCTTCCTACATGGATTTTCCTCTGAACATCAAACTTTGTAGGAGCATCAGGATACCTAGTGTGTGCATAATATTATGCTTTAATTGTTTGACATTCTCTGTGACCCAAACCCAAAATAATATTGACTTTCGATGTGGGGATTTGATAAAAAATTAGAAGGCTACCAGATCAAGTGCCCATACTTGACAGTCACACAGATCTTCAGTTGAATCAATGAATAAGTGTGGAGATGCAATGAGTGAGAGGGGTTTATATTGTAGTATTAAATTCATAAGCAATGTCCAAACCACCGAACCCACCCACTTTGATGGAGGAAAATTCTGATATGGAAAAATGTGAAGCAGACTCTCCATATCTAACATTACTCCTTCATTTCGACAACCTAATGTACTTAGGGGATTGGGAATATCCAGATCTAGGATATTTAACAGCAGTCCTATGAAATGATGTGTTTGAGGTGGAACATTCACTTCTATAGACAAGATTTTTCCTTCATATTTGATCAATAGTTCTATTGTGACTAAGAGCAGACTATTATAACAATTCTGTATTCAAGCTTCTGTGATACATACTAAATTAAGCAAAATATTTCAGTAGAAATCACATAAGAGAAATTTTTGGCCCATGTGTTTCCAACCAACAAGTCTGGTTCATCATTTTGGTACTTGTGATGAACCACACATACTCGTTTGAAATGTGTTAGCCAAAACTTTCTCTTATGTGATTTCTACCTAAAGACATTGCTTAAGTTATAATATTTATGCTCCATACTGACCTTAATCCTACACAGGTCCATTCCCAACTCATGAATGGGACGTCCTTCACTTCCATCTATTCCATTGTGTATGTACAGGGTAAGATGATACTCTACATCGACAATCTTGTGAATGATACTACCGGAGGCCTGGGCTGTCAGTCTCCATCCCCATGCAGGAGATTAAAACCAGTATTAAATCCATTCAAAAACTCCATTATCAGACCCGCGAGAGTGAGATCATTCCCTAGCGATGACGTAGAAGGTGGATCTGATGTCTGAAGAAACCCAACCACATAAGGAAAGCAAAAACACTGAGAAACCCTAGCCATCAAACCAAACTCATCCTCTTGACATAGTTCCCCTTTCAATCTTTAATTTGATTTTTTAATTAATATATTCTTAACTTACGTTTTAATCAATTTTTTTTTATTTAATTCAATGATTGTAAGTTCATAATTAGTGTATTAATTAATTAATTTTTTATGGTACAAAATGGATGAAGTTTATACATTGTTAAATCTATTTACTATAAAACCAAAATTTCACAAATATTTTTAGTCAATAAATTTTATAGATACAAATGACCATGATAATAGCACAAGTAATAATGACTATGGATTTTCCTTGTAAGAATCGTCACTAGTTTTTGTATGTTTGAAAATCACAAGTTTTCATGATTTCTTTTAATCAATATATACTTTTAAAAAATACAAATAATCAGAACATCACAAGTGACTATGAGCATGCATATTCTGTTAACCACAATCATTCAATGTAAAATTAAAAATATATCAAACAAAATAAACATAAAATTTAAAAATTAATTTACAAATGGATGTTTTCTGATGATAGAATTTTAAATGTATGTGGTTTTATTTTATGCTATGTATTTTTGTTGCTCTTTTGTTTGCCTGTGATTTTTTGTTTGGGTATAATATTTTTACACATATGTAATATCATATACAATAATTAGCTTTAGAATGAGTAGAACGTGTGAATTAACTTATTAATATTTAAATTGTTGTTTAATTTGATAAAATCTTCTTTTTTCAACATCATTAATGAATTTGAATTTTTATAAGCACCACTATTCAATGCACAATATTCTTTATAAGTGTTTTTAATTACTATGTTTTTTACAATTTGTTATAGCTTGATGTTTTAGGATGATAAAATTTTAAATGTTTGTGTTTTTATTTTATGAAATGTATGTGTTCGTCTCTTTATGCTCTTGTTATGTGTATAATTTTAGAACACAAGAAAGTATTTCATTAGAATATCCCATATGGAAGTTGATTGCCCAAATTTTCTATTCACTTGATACAAATCACCTCTACGATGATTTATACACATAAAATATAATATGTAAGAACTATAGTCCCAATTAATTGAATGTGTATTAAACAATACATGTTCAAATTAGCAATTAGTTTAACAAAATTTCATTTATTTTTTCAAATGGCCATAACATCACGAATGGTTATGGATTTTTTGTAAGTATCACTATTCAATGCATCTTTGAGAAGTATTTTTAACTAATATATATTGTTAATTAGTAACAAATCCATGTCTTGTGATGGTAGAATTTTAGATGTTTGTGTTTTTATTTTATGTAATGAATTGGTTTGTCTCTTTGTGTTTGTATGTCTATATATTCTTAAGGATAAAAAACTTTTATTAGAATAACTTGATACAAATAAATTATATGATGATTTTAAGAATGCATAGTATCCAATGCGAGAATTACACTTCAAATGAATTGAATGCTTGCATAGCTTATCTATGCTCAATTTAATAAAAGTTCACTTATTTTGGTCAATGACCATGAAATCATGAATGAAAATGTATTTTTTTTTGTAACCACCACTATTAAATGTGTGTATTTTAAAATTACAATTATTTTAAATTAATATATTCTTATAATTAATTACAATTTTATGTTTTATCGTAGAGTTTCAAATGTTTGTGATTATATTTTATTTTTTTGTATATGTTTGTGTTTGTGCATATATAATGCCTTTACCCATACATAATGATTGTATATAACAGTTACACTTTAAATGAGTTGAATTTGGGTATTAACTTATTTTATGTGCAAATTGATATTCAATTTAATAACATCTCATTTATTTCTAAAAATGATCATAACATTTATCAATTAACATATATTTGAATAATAAAAATAACTATAATATCACAAATGATTATGATAATAATTTTTTTTCAAGCACAACTGCTCAATACATTTTAAAAAATACACCACAAAACATTTATCATAATTTGCAAGAAATTATGTACTTTAGAAATTAATTAGCTAGAAATTGATGCTTTATAATGATATAATGTTAAAATCTGTTTTTTATTTTTTAATATGGGTTTATTTGTTGTGTTATTTTTTTCCTTTTTGTGTCATGATTTTACAGATACATAATATCATAATATTATACGAAAACGAGCAAAAAGTTCAATCTTATATTCTAACTCACTTATGTTCAATTTAATTTGTCTGCAAATATTTTAATCAAAATATATTTCAAAAAATACAAACATGGAGTTGAATCTTTATCCTTTGATTTATGTTTGTGTTTAATTTAATAAATTAATTTTCAAAGCAAAGACAATTATTTTAACAAATATAACTTTCTTTTTTAAAGATGTTAAATATGTCTTTTTGAAGGTGCTTATGTTTCCTCTAATTACAAAATTGAATTTTAATAAGCATTGGTAAATTTATATTATGACCTTAATTGAATATTCAATTTCCCCTAACAATTCAAAGCGCATCAAGTGATGTGACATATGACAGTGTGAATATTTATTTTTATTAATATACAAGAAAATTTGTCTTTTTGCGTTATGATTCTTGAAAAATTATTAAAGGCTTAAATGTGATATTGGACTTCTAATTCACACGGAATGAGTTGCACCCAAGAAAAGGAAAGATAAAAAGTTCAAAAAAGGTTCTCCTTTTTGCTAGAGTTGAATTGTCGATTATGCAGACTACCAAGAAAACACATGACTCAATAAAAAGTTTCGTGTGTGAAACTCACTTAAAATGATTGTTGGAGATAAAATGAGTTCGATAAAATATAAAGGTATATTTGGAAATAATGATTGTAATCATACCGCAAAAGTAGCAAGATGTTGCTAAGGGTCAAGGAAATGTAAATTGGAAAACGACTACTATTTGTTTTCCTAGGAAGTAGGAGTTAGAGCTTTGGGGAAGTACATGGAAACATAGTTCTTGGTTGGAGGAATGCAATATCCTTTAATATATTTCCATCAAGAAAATATTAGATAAGTATATTCTAAAAAATAATACACTTTAATGTGTGCAAAGATGCAAGAGGATATTATATAATAAATTATATAAGCTTGTTTGGATGGATAAATATATAAGCATGCACAAAAAAATTATACACTTGAATGTGTGCAAAGATGAAAAAGGATATTATGCAATTAACTAAAGAAGCTTGTTTGAATGGATAAATATACAAAGCATGCACAATAACCCTTATTCACCTATAAAAATATAGTTTGTTGTAAGCTACTACATAGAAGAACTATTGCAGGTAATAAAAATAAATTGATACATAGTTTAACTTGTAGAAAAATAAATGTATACCTAGTTTAGCTTGCTATAGGTCAAAGCACTAGAATCATATCGATTGGCCATGGAACAAGAAACCTTGGGTAAACTAATTATGCTAGGGCCTAAAGGACAACCTTCTCAAACTCATGCATGAGCATCAAGACCCTCTTCATTTGTAAATATGGAATAAAAAGGGGGGGTGTGATAATTTTAAATATTTTATTGTTTTTAATAAAATAGGGAGTGTTTTTAGGCAAAATGAAATGGATGTGGATCATTAAGGGATAAGGAAGCTTTTCTATTTTAGAACAAGGAAAAAGATGAAATAAAGCCTCAATATGCTTTTTGCCATATGTATGCATTGCATGTAGAATCTTAGAGCTTTTAGTTGAGTGATTCTAGATCATGCTAAGTTTTATAAATTATGTAGCCTCTAAGGCATTGAGAAGAGAGTGAGAGAGAATGAGTGAGTATGAAGAAGAAGAGGCCATGAATAGGCCATGATTTCTGTTGTAAATAATTTATTTCTTAATTAATAATTTCAGTGATTTGTGTGCGTATGTATTGTCTGGAACTTTCAGAGCTTTTAACATTTATCAGGGATGATATGTTGGATTTACTGTGTATTGTAATGCATGGTTATATGCATAGACAGAGTTTAAAGATTCTGGGTTTTGCGGGTTGCGGGCTGCATCAAGTGGTATTAGAGCGGGAATGTTTTCTTGAAGAAGTTTTTTTTTTTTTTTTTTTTGTACAGTTGATAATTGAAGTGTGTTTTTTTGAAGTGTGGTGAACAGTTGAAATAAAGATCAGATTTTTAAATTTGATGTGCAAGCATACACAAGTGAAGAAGATTGCAGCGGTGGGAAGAAGACAAGATCAGGCAAGATCTCAAAGGTGAGATTGTTTTTCTGATTTGAAATTGTAAATGAAGTTTATGGTTGTAGAGAAGGTGGTAGTGAACCTCGCATTCAGCTGAAGGCTGGATAGGGAGGACAATTGCAGTGTCCTGAAGAAGAAGGTGAGTTGAAGAGATAGCCTAGAGAGAGCAGAGGAGTGCTCAAGATGTTCGACAGTGAACCAGTACTTACCAAAAGACTAGATCTGGAGGGAAGGATTGGTGAGGTAAGTTGCAACAAAGGAGATTGTTGATGCAGAGGCTAGTACAACTCATGGTGAGTGAGAAACTCACGAGGAAGCAGTCTGCCAAAGGTAGAGGGAGTTTTTATAGAGGAAAAGGAGACATAAGAAGAGGTTCAGAGAAATTCCACAGAGATGATGATCCAGATTTAAACAGGAACGCAATAAAATATAGAGATAACCATATACACAAAGATGCAGCGGAAATAATACTTCATTTCATTAATGGAAAATACTGAAATATGCTTACAACCGGAAATAGAAATAAACCAGCTAGGCGATGGTAGCTTATCTCTGAGAAGAGATGTGTGGCTACATGCTCGACTATGTTACAATGAGGTCGAAGGCTCTTTATGTTGAGAACAATGAAAAACCTTCACATTCCAAAACCTAACCCTGGAAGATGAAACGCCAAATTGTGGGCCCCGTTTTTGGGTAAGTTAGTACATCAACTTCTCGGGGTCGCGAATTGGTCGTCTTATCTCCGTTTGACGCGCATGATAGCCTGTTGGAAAGATCTCTCCGAGGACTACGACGAAAAAGACAATTTTTAGTCACGAAAAATCGCTGGCGGTAGATTTCCCAAAAAACGTCATTTAGGGCCTTAAAATGGCTCCGGAAGTTTAGGACCTGAAAAATTGCTAAAAATAGTAAATTGTGCTATAATTAAGGAAACTGAAAAAAACTGCACGAAGCACTAGAGGGGATCCAAGTCGAATTAGCGGGTGGCCACCAATATCCACTTGGATCAGATGAGATGACTGCAGGAGTTCGAGAAAGAAAGATTGTAGAAATAAAGGCACAGTTGAAGGTACTGGAAGAATGGATGCAAGAGCAGGAAAAGAAGAAAGGAAAATTGCTCTTTCTACTGCAGGGAAAGAGAGTGATTTGGCAAAAATTGCAGAGGAGGAAGCAAATTCTGATTGCCTTGTTGAAAAAGGGACTTAGAGTTCTTGTGCCAGAGATGAAATTTGAAGATTCCGCATGCAGATCTGATAAAAGGAAAATGTTGAAGGAAGAAGTCACGACTAAAAAGTCTTGTAGTTTTAAAACTGATGAGTTGTGTATGTTTGCAGGTGCAGAGGAGGCTTCCATTGGTGAAACAGAGGAGGAGATCATTGATCATTTTTTGAATTATTGGGTAGAGCCAGATCAGCTGGATAATGTGAACTCTTGTGTTTGTATAGCTGACAATTGTGATGTGATTATAGGTGTTGAGGAAGATGTGCCATCTTATGAAATTGTTACAGCACAAGAGGAAGTTCTTGTGGAAGTGAATCAGTCTGAAGCACAGATAAAGGAAGTAACATCTGATAATTTATGTATGAATGCAGGTGATGATGATATGCTTCAGTGACACTACAGAGAGATTTCATTCTTAGAATACTAGTTGGAGAATCCAGAGTATGATAAGGAGATTGCAGAAGAAAGAGGCTAGTGCAGTGAACAAGAGGGAAAAGTTGCAGAAGAAGTTGCAGATGAAATTGCAAGTGAAAAAGAAAGGAATGTTGCAGAGGGATAGGAATTTTGGGAGGCAGCAACATCCATAGTGACAACTGAGACAACACTAGCAGCAGAAGAGGCACTGATGCCTTATCTTTTTTATTCTAACAATTGTTTTGTGAGTACAGGTCTTATTGAAGATGCTGGAGAAAATTTGTTAGACTGAGAAATTGAACTGATGAGGCGGATAATGATGAAAGTATCCTGGAAGAAACCAGCAACAGTAAAACAAAGGAGAAACAACAAAAGGAAGACAACAGAATATTGCAAGAGTGCAGCTAGTGGAGCAAAGCAACATAACGTGTGGAAATCGGGAGAAAAGCAGCAAGAAATAGCGCATGAAGACTTGCAGAACAATGTGTACGATCTAGGCATACACAGATCCCAACACATGATCAGGGGATCATGATTAAATTTAAGGTTGTGTGCATGATGCAGGAGCATCAAGACCCTCTTCATTTGTAAATATGGAATAAAAAGGGGGGTGTGATAATTTTAAATATTTTGTTATTTTTAATAAAATAGGGAGTGGTTTTAGGCCAAAAGAAATGGATGTGGATCATTAAGGGATAAGGAAGATTTTCTATTTTAGAACAGGGAAAAAGATGGAATAAATCCTTAAGATGCTTTTTTCCATATGTATGCATTGCATGTAGAGTCTTAAGGATTTTAGTTGAGTGATTCTAGATCATGCTAAGTTTTATAAATTATGTAGCCTCAAAGGAATTGAGAAGAGAGTGAGAGAGAATGAGTGAGTCTGAAGAATATGAGGCCATGAATAGGCCATGATTTCTCTTATAAATAATTTATTTCTTAATTAATTATTTCAGTGATTTGTGTGCGTATGTATTGTCTGGAACATTCAGAGCTTTTAACATTTATCAGGGATGATATGCTGGATTTACTGTGTATTTCAATGCATGGTTATATGCATAGACAGAGTTTAAAGATTCTGGGTTTTGCGGGTTGCGACCTTCATCACAAAATCCCATGACAAGGGTTCAACATTCCTCTTGCCTAATTTGCATATCCTATTCTTCAATGAAAATGATAGTAATAGTAAATTATATATAATCATTATTTAGAAACCAAATATATAGAGTTGACATGAATATCTAATTTGTACTCATAGAATATAAATAGAACAAATATTATAGTATTTTAAACTTTTGATGGAATCACTTCATTACACACACTAACAAGTAAATAGATTGTATAAATTTCTCTTATGAATAAAAAGAAAGATTTACATTGTTGGGGCTATAAGACAGCCAAAACTATTTTCTCATAATTAAATATTCTCACTAAAAAAGAGAGGGTAAATCCATTGAATTGAAATTGATATACATGCGTTGTTTCAAGTGTCGGGCCTTTTGGGAAAATCCCTAGCTAGATAAGGGTATTATTTACACTCAAACAAAATCAAATTTCCTTGCGGCCAACATTAAGCAAAAATTGCAACCGACATTGAAACCCTGTAAAGAAGAAGCATCGTATAAGTATTCGAAGGCCAAAGCGTAGGCGAAAAATTGTGCATTAATTTTTTCCCCAAAACAATGTCACAAGTTAACCCAAGTTGGTCATAGATTAACCTACACATGCAAGAAATGAATTCCTTTGTTTGGACTAGAATAAATCTAAATTAATCAAGAAAACAATGTTATAGAGGGTTTTGACATAAGTAGAGTCTAACCTTAGTAATATAGATGACATCCTTCAACCCGATACTTTGTTGTAAAGGGAATAATATTATTATTTCACATATATGCTTGTACAGAGAAAAAATATATCGAGATGCAAATCAAGTTACGTTTTAATCATAGCGTGAAAATTCTAGAAAGATTGTAAAATATTGGAAGGAACTCCATGTATTAAGTTTAGTTCATTTTGAAACCATTGAGAGAAATAGAAATTATGTTGAAAGCCTTTCAGGGAACCATAATCAAAGTCTGATACGTTACAACCACAAAGTTAGAAGTAAAAACTTACAATAATATACCCAATATGCAATAATGGCTATACTATAAAAAACATAAGTGAATGTAGATGAACCAAAGACCTTGTGATGGATTACCAAAGGATTTCATCCATACCACATTTTACAAGGAGTATTTTTCTAAGAGCGTGAAATGGACATAAGTTTTTCACATACATTGCACATAGAATCACATCATCCCAAAACATCAGCGTTCAGTTTTTGAAAATCCTCATTGAGCAATCTATATTAATTATAGTAATGTTCATTCTTTTAACTACATATTTTTGTTGAGAATTCTATGGAACTATGCTATGATTTTGAATCCCATGCTTGTAGAGATATTTTCATATTCATAGAGTACATTATCTTCCATTAATAGTATGAAGAGAACCAATATATGATTATGCTTCATATCCAATCCATACATGAAATTCCTTAAAAGTTTGGAAAGCTTGAGATTTACTTTTCAATAAATACATGTTATGAAACCAACCCACAAAAAGACAGAAAAGATAGATCAACGCGTTAGAAATAAGCCTGTTTGAGGGGGAAACCTCCTTTACATTACACATGAAAAATTCTTCGATGATACAAATGACAAGACCTCATTTGTATATATAAGAGTCTAAGGGGCCATAATATAATCATATTTACATAACAATATTAATGTAAGTGCACAATAATAATAATAGTGGGTTTCTATGGGGAAAAATAATAAAAATATGGGGAATACATGGGCACAAAAATATAATAAGGTGGTTGTATTAGTAATAATAAGGGTTTACTCTAGTAATATAGGGACCTAACAGTACACCTAAAATATTCTAGTGTAATCGTCAACACAATTCTTCATACATTTATTTTCATTGGCATAAGGAAAATTCATAGGACCACACAAATTAAAATATATATGTCCAACTTTTCTACATGAATAAATGGGCCTTGCTAGCAAATGTGAACAAGGAACAATAGATTTCTTATACTCCTAGCAAATGTCAACAAGGAGAAAGTTATCCAAACAATTATATGAGATAAAGAAGAAGTTAGAAATCATTATGCATAGCTAAAGACCTGTACAAATAAGGAAGTGGAAAATCCCACATATATTTAGTAGGATACTCAATTAACTTATTTAATGCTTAAAGTAGTTAGGTATAACAAAAGAAGCGTGTTTAGTTCTCATTATTTGGGAATTAAATCTCCCTTGAAGAGGAAGGGGCATGACTAAGTAGAGCAAAAAATGAGATGATATTGACGGATAGTCTATCAGCTCTCGGTAGAATAAACAATATTCCAATGTAAATGTAGTAGACAAATTCCTTTGGGGAAATATTTAGAGTGGTTTAATATTCCATGGTTTTCCAAAATAAAAAATAAAAATAGTTGTCAATTTTGACATTTTTTAATTTATTTTGTCAATGTTTATAATTTAAAATTATTTTAGCTTCAAAATCATTAGAACTCTCAATATTTTTACGAAAATATCATTAAACACTTTATATTATGCATATTAGTGGGTACTAATGCTAGAAAAGGTTTATAAGCTTTAAAATAAATTTCCATCCTTCAAATTTTTGCTATTAGATAGAACCCTTCGAGAAGAAAGAAAAAACACGGCGCAATTGTGGAAAATATATAAAAAAATCGACTAACAAAGAAGAATTACTTCTGACATTGTTGGATAAAACTAACATGTGGGGAATAACTAACAAGGAATAAAGTTCTGGGTAATTTAATGTTTGCATGGTGGGAGCCTTTGTGACATAGTAACAATGAAAATCCTCAATGCGAAGGGTGTGTACATTTCATGATATTTTTTCTTTGAAATGATGAAAGACAATTTAGGATGCATAAACGTAATTATATTACAATTTAGTGAAAGAAACAATGGATGCTTCTTTTATTCCATTAAAGTTTTTTTTATGCATGTCCAAGTTTATTTCACCTTCATGGCTTCTTTTGATCCAATGGAGAACTAAGGAGTTTCTCATTGTACATATATAATAAAAATATGAACATTTTGAGTAGAAGAGTTGCAATAGGAGGTGATGTAGGTGTTACCTATCCTAAACAATGTGTATTGTTGAACAATTATCTCCTTCTTAATGAAAAGTATTATCTTTCTGATTGAGTGTATACCTATTGTATTAAATTTCCATATACTTTAATGTTTTTCCTAGAATATATTTATGAATTTTTGAATAACCATCAAAAAATATACTTTTATATTGTAATATGATTCTCTTCCAAATCACGTGGAATGTGTCTTGCATATCTCACACCGATTCAAAGGGGGATTTTCGTGAATAATGAGGTTAGAGAAACATTAATATGTGTATAATGCTGTCAATATATTTTGGTTTGTATCATTTAAATTCCTTTCCTAAATAAATAAATGTGAATGCATTTGAGATTTCATAATTTTAATAGAAAAATATCTCATATATTGTACATATAAGTGAAAATCAGTGAAGCCATTGAATTGAACTCAACAACACCTTAGATTTCAAAACAAAGCCTCAACATTTAAGGTAAAATTGAGTAGAAAAGAAAAAAAAAAAAACAAAACAAAACAAGAATATTAAAAGAAATCATATTACAAACATATATATTTATGTATATAAATATAAATATTAGTGATTAAAAAAAATGGGAATATCTAATTTACAAATCTGAAATGCATATAAATAAATCTGTGAAATCATATTTATGATTCTTTAATTTTTTTATGTTGATAGTGTGTATCCCTTGTAATAGGATTTCTATAATTTTGATTTCATTATCAATAATAATTAAGTTTATGCTAGAGATTCAATAATCAGAAATTAGTATTTTTAATATTACTCATTAATAGAAGGTTAAGACTTATATAAAATGTAATTATGATCTCCATTCGTTCTTAATTTAATAAAAAAAAATTGTTTCCAAATTATTTAAAATATACTATATATATAATATTTTGACTATAAAATGATTTATTTCCTTTTTTATAACGATTGTGACCATATAATTAAATGGATTGAAAAATTTCTATATCCATCAATCTATGATAAGAATCAAAACACTAACCCCATTATACATATTGCATTAACGAGATTAAAAAAATTATAAAAGTTAACTAAACGATATCTTTATTATTTTTATTATTATTGGAGCTATATAATATATAAAAATATGTTTATCCATGTAGTTTCACCCCACTATTATTATGGAAATCC
>APFE031183405.1:0-10130 GCA_000404065.3 Pinus taeda
GATTTAATAGTGATTTGTGAAACACAAAAATAAAGGACCTTTTTTTGTGGTAATAATTTACTTATGTTAGTGGTCACTCTCATTGCTTTTTTTTGGTTGGGATTCTTGTAATATTTCTATTCAAAATTTCTAGAGTATTAATTCTAGCATAGGTCTAGAGTTTTTATCTTGAGATATGCGTGAGACCCTTATTTGTAGCTACTGTGGAATTGTGGAATCCTTTTGTTGAGTCTGCGGCCAACACCTTGAGTGGACAATCTCTTTGATTACTTGGCCATAAACATTATAGGTAAAGATTTCATGGATGTTGGACCAATGAAGCTTAAAACATTTTGGAGAAATCACCATGTTGGTGAAGATAAAATTGTTAAAAGGATTGATATTTTGTTAGTGGTAGAAGCCTTCGTGGAGAAATTTAATAATATTTGTGAGTGGATTAGGTTAGAGGGTGAGTTTAAACACTTACTCATTTTGTTGGAGATAAAAAATCCTTCCTATATTATAGATGGATATTTTGTAAGATTTTTCAAGGAGGGTCATTCCTCTATAACACCCATCCCTTGTAACAAGAAAAGCTAGGTTTGATGTGTAACAAGAAAAGTAAATGCTTTATTATGAAATAAATAAAATAATTAATCGCTTGGGAATGGATAATCCTTTCATGATAAGGATTTTAGATCCAAATGTAGGTGAGACTAATGGATTTGGAGATAAATATCCATTAAGCCACTTAGCTCGAGAAATATGCTAAATCAAGATGAGGAAAATCCTTGCGAGAGGTAAAGGCTAGCGTTTCTCGGAAAATCCTCGGCAAATGGATGAAAAAGATCCATAAAAGTGGGACTCCTCTAATGGAAACCATATCATGAAAGAAGGTATTAAATACCGATTGTAGAGATCAACAAGAGGGAGAATTGATCCATGGCAACAATTCTCAACTCAAGGGTGAACTCATGGAAGACTATTTTAAATTGGGTGGCATGCTCAGTCTTTCCCATGTGACATCATTTCAAATAATCTAGTTGCATGGGATGTTTAAATGTTGACACTTACTCTCTATATTGTGAATTCTGAAGCATATAAGAGAAAATTCTTAGTTTGTTTTTACATATAAATTGACTGAATAGTGTACATATGATTGTTATGAATAAGTAGATTTTCCTATGTTAGTTGTGTGCATGATTTAATTACATATGAGTGCATGGGACATCCATTTCATATCAATTCAATCCGAGTTAATTTTATTAAAGAAACATAAGATGTGGATCTTATGTAGTATTGGTGTTATTGTCTTTTTTTTGTGACAGTTAGTAATCGTGCTCGAGTCAACTATGTAAATTGGGTAACTATGATTAAGGCTCAACTATATAAACTATGGTGCATGTTATTTATGCTATGAATTATACATCCAATGCTACTCTTTTAACTAAGTGTGCATAATCCCTAAGATACACATTTTAACATTACATGCAAATGTGGCAGTAGGATTATGACTCTATTATTAGTAATACTAGCGTTAAAATAATTATGTTGAATTTTCATTTATGTTGATATTGAGATAAAAAATGAGGTATTTCTTTATGCATAATCTTGACCTTGGATGATACGTGCATAAGAGTTGAATTGGAATCTTGTATTAAGGTTCTATTTATTGAATGTAAGAGTCCACAACATGAATCTGGTAAAGCCTCAGGCGAGTTGTAGTATGATACCCAAGGGGTATGGCTCCTTTCTTTAACGTTGTCAAAATTTGAAGAATATGGGTATAGGGTATTATAAGGATTTGTTCATGTAATACTTGTGATGATTGATTGAATCTTAACTTTAACCAAAGAAAAATTTAAGGAATGGGAGCGTAGTAGTTAATTCTCATATTAGGCTCACACGGTATGTTACAAATGGTATGAGAGCACTAAGTTCACATATTGTTGTCTAAGGGTCACCACAATTCTACAAGATACGAAGGAGTTATAGGTACTAATGAAGGGTTTAGTTATAAATTTCTAGAACAAAAATATTCTAGAATCCATCGACATTGAAATCAATCCTTGAAATAATAATGCATGCACTCGTTTCATATTGATTGTGCATAGAGTGACACCATTGATCAATTTTGACAGTCATTCGAACTCTACCGACAAGCTCAACCTACAAAATTTTACATACAGATAAGTACTACTCATAATAACCTACATGCTACTTCTTAAATGTTTTAAGGCACATCATTTCCATGTCACTTGGTTATTTATTTCCAAATTCGGAAGGTTATAATGGATAAAAAATTCTTTATAAATAAGATTAGATTCCATTTAAAAAAATTAGATGTTGCTTGAAGAATCACAATAAAAAATGGACGTTGTGGAAAATACACTTGACATTACAGTGTTGAACAATAATCAACCACCAACAAAATCGATTGTGAATATTAAGGTAATCATAATCGTCTCCCATGACCGGGTTACGTGTAAACATCAATTTAATAACTTTCCCATGACCGAGTTACTATAAATATGATGTTTACAATATTTAATAACTTATCGAATGTTGTGGATTGTAGATACTCAAAATTATCACATTCTACAGTTAACCCGTGGTGAACTAATTTCCATCGATCATTGATGGAAAATTCTCATTCCTACCTAACTGAGTGGATGAAAAATGGAAAAAAAGGATTTTCTTGTCGATTGTTGATGCCACTTTTCTATTTCTTGTATCTATTGACCTAGAAACGTTAGATTAATGAGTGTGTTTCCTCAAAGTTATTCACTCATTTGGGATAATGGTTATCTTATTGGTTGCCTCCATAAATATTTCAATTGTATAATGCTTATCAATGAAATTACCAACCTCAGTTGTATTCTGTGAAGAGATTCTAATTTAGAAAAATAATTTAATTAAACACTGACAGCGTATTACGATATGGGTAATTTTGGAAACAGGGGCAGTGCATATTTGTTTGCCAAGAGACATTGTAGTCAGTGGATAAAGCTTGATGGTTATCCTTATCGAAGTGATTTTTCACATCTTACATGCCTCGACCTTCATATAAAGTTAGCTCTCAAAGCCTAGTGAAGTATCGATGGGACCATTGTTTGTTTTATGGAATTATTGCAAGTTTGTAGTTGAAGACCTGCAAAGAACTAGCTGATCCCTTCACCCTTCATATCGATATTATCTCCTCTTTAATGTAAAGTGAAGTTAACTAGGGGAATAGTGCAGAGATCGATATGTTTGTGTAGAGTAAGTTTGTGATGTAGTAAGGGGCTATTATATGTGGTGTGAGTGGATAGGTTGAATATAAGTGTTTTGAGGAGTTAACAGAGTGGTGTAGTGTGGTTTGGGATCCCTATTATACGCTGATTTACTTTACTCTTTTGGCGAGGATGAAAATAGTGTATGGTTGTTGTAAGAAGAGTCGAGGGCTAAGTCGTTGTGTTTAATTGTTGACAAAATCTCTTGGTAGAATGGGTTGCATTTGATCCACTCACACTGATGCTCGAACTCTGCTCTCCTTCTCAATGTGGGAGACCAAAGACAAGAAAGCATGGAATTTATGAGATTAAAAGACTAGCAGGCTCCTCGAATCAAATCATACAATAGAAATGTTGGGGTTGTCCATGGAGGCTCCCTTTGGTGTCCTTGGAAATTTTCCTGAGAAAAGAGGCTGGAGTTGCTTATTAAAGGAGTAAAGCATGTCGTACGGTGACTATTGTAATCTTCGGCACCGAAAAGGAGAATCAATTACATTCTGTGAAGGTTTTGACTTAGCTCATGTGAATTTGGAATGCTTAGAGCCATATTCGAAAAAACTTTTTGCATACACTATCCTTCGAAGCTGATGACCAGAGAAGGAGGGTATTATCGGGTTTGAACCCTAGATGGTTGCTACCCCTCAGAATTAATACACCATGATCCATTATCATATGGTCTTTCAAGACTAGTGCATGACCATCTTCTACCCCAAAACAATGTCCAAGCTAAGTCATTGAACAACAATTTTAACTTTAGCTCTCTTGTTCTCTCATCGCAAGCGAGGGTGTGACTTGTTTTTGAACGATTATTCACTTAAGAAATCAAGATATTTAGTGTAAGTCATAAAACTAGAAGGTAAAAAATGAATTCTTATGCATTATGATCATGGTTTGCACTAGGTAAAGATAATAGGGATTTGGATCTTAGTTCATTGCTCACGTGAAAATTTTTAGCTGAAATAATTCTAAGTTACTTATGATACACATGTTGAATTGACAAATTCCACTATGGATTTCAGCATTTTCTCCTTGTTTTGATGTTAGAATATTTTGGTACCATGCAACTCATGGCACTGTCACAATGTTTAGAAATTGGAATCTAGGAGCGAGAATTAGAAATGTTTGGGGAGAAACCTCGAAAGGCTACAATGAAAAAAATAATTCTAATGTAGTAAAGAGGAAAGAGAGGAAATATCAAACAACTAACATGATTATTTAATAAGTAGAAAGTTCAAACCTCAATGAGTTACTTGTTATGGTGACTACTTATCACATGATGTGAAGATTAAAGTTCTAGTTAGTATATGTGTGAAACTTTTTCAGAACTTAAGTTATTGTTGAATTCTATTGTGAGAGTGGACGACTATACCATGATACATGCATAGTTTAAATGGTCATGATAGAATGAGAGGAATAAACAATTTAGTAATAATTGTAAAGTATTGTTATTGCATTGAAAGTGGGATGTTATACTCATAGTAATAATGAGATATTCAATTTGATAATGGGTAGTGCATATATAAGAAGAATAATGAATATATTATGTAATGAAATTTATGTATAAATAAGGAAGGGAATAAGTGATTTGATTAAAAATTTGATGATATGGTCATCATGTTATTCTGCTTATACTAAAATAAAATTAGGAGTTGCATGATTTTTTATGGAAGGACATAGCTTTATAAAATACAACTAATTTTGATAAAGATAGTCTGGTCAAGGACATAACTTAAGGGAATAAAGATCATATGTATAGAAATGTGAAGGGAATAAATGTTGAACCTTTATGAGATAAAATGTTAAGTATTTTTCTTTCCATAGATCATGGACAACATATAAAATGAAAGTATATATATGGAAACTATATGAATCAACAGGTAAGAAGTCCATGACATACTATCAACATTAATAGAAGTTAATGGTGAATTAAGTGGGTGCCATCCTAAAAGAAACTCTCAATATTTTGATATCGATTCATAAAGGTTCCCATGAGGAATCATTAAGCTCATGAAGGACACGTCATTGTATATGACTATGTATTGAAAAAAAAAGTTTCTCTCAACTTAATGTTTGATTGGTACATCTACATGTTGGAATGTAATTTTCAAGTTGGAGAAAGTGCTATGGAAGGTAACTTAACCTTACCAGATTACTATAGTGAGTATTATATGCATATTTCATTGGACATGCATAGTTTTTACCTACAACTGTGATTGATTAAAACAATAACTGTAACTAAAATAAATAAGAACCACAAATTATATATTCAAAGTTATACTAAATTGGGGTTAGAATTGTAAAGAGTGTGCACACATTCAATACAACTTACTGTATTCATGAAGACATCACACATGAACCACTTTGTGACCTTCATAAGTAGGTCAATGGGATTGACACCCAAAAAGTAAAAATACATAATGGAAGCAACTACTAGTGCTTCTCGATTAATAGTGGAAAGACAATATTAATCGTAAGAGCACATTCTTAATAGTTCACTAAATTTCAATGTGTCATGGATGTTCATATCAATCTAAATATAAATGGATTTATGTTAATAACAACCCATAAATAAGGATCTTTCCAATATGAAACAAGAGAAATATGCTTTCAGTAGAAGGATGTTAGATCTTGCAAATGTACTTCTTGTGGGAAGGGAAAAAATTACAATGATCTCTGTGTTTATATAAACAAACTATACATGCTTATAATAATAGAAATGACAAAAATATTGGATATGGTCGTGCTGGATGAACTGGAAGTAGAAAGAGAACAGCTCATAACAACCAAATGAATAAGAATAATGGTACACTAGATTAGGAACATCACTCATCTGAATTAACAAATAAATATATGGTAAACGAGAAGCTTTCACATTAATACAGCCTATCAAAATCAAAGTATCTTAAGCTGGTAGTAAACTAATACACACTCAAGTAGAAGGTAACATATAAAATGTTCTACACAAGGAAGAAAGAGGATAACAAATCGAGGCAACAACTGGTGGCTAAAAATTAGAAGATAATGACTAAGTAGTACTCATAATCAAGGTGGTGTGCACAAATATATTGAGATCTAGCAATCTAATCAATAAATTCACAATCATACCAATTGGAATACACATGTTGCACCACTATTTCCTACCAAGAAATATTGGGAAGTTTACCTAAGAGAGAGCATTAATAACGTTATCCGGTTTGAAGAGGAAAGCATAACAATTGTTGATAATGGATAAATGAGTTTTATTCTTTTATTTCCAGGGGTGATTTAATGAGGTAAATACCTTAGGATCACACCTTGGTACACATAGTGCCTAAAAACTTAGATTGTGTAGAATTTAAAACATTGCAACTTTCACAACCTGTGTATGAGAAATATATGTAACTACATACTAATTGTAAAATTGGGTTTGGACATACACTGAATGATTCATGGCCAACAAGGTGTTGGAGGAAGTGTAGAAAGAATAACCATCGATCATATGACATGATTAGTTTAAGAGGAGTACTTTTTGAGTACAAACAAGTATGTTTTTGTTTAAAAGAAAAGTTAAGGGTGTTATTAAAATTCAACTATAACAGTGAAATCCATACTAGACTAACTATCATAGTGAATAGTATGCCTTATGATTAAGCAAAGGTCATATTCGTCTATTATTAAAACTTTGCCTATGGGACAGATTCAATCCAAAAACTTAAGGTTATTGGTTTTGTAAAATTATATTTTTCATCTATGTTATCAATTGTTGAAATTTTCTTGCAACCACAAGAAACATAAGAAGGATTAGCTAAGGAAAAGAATTTGAATACTTAGATATAAAATAAAAAGAATCAATTATGCTCTAGTTGCAAAAGCCGAACAAGTCCATGAATTCCTTATTCTCCAATCGAAAAAGCAAACATGGGTTGAGTGGAGTTACCTGAATGTAATATGAGTAATGGAAGGAATTCTTTTGGGCACAAAACTAATCTACGTGGACGAAGTATATGTTGTGTTGGTGAGGCTATGGAAATCGGTATGTTGTACAAGTGGTACAGGTAGTACTGTGTACAAGAAATACCTCTGATACCGATATGGATGCATATAGTGCATGATGATACATGGCATATATTCTTGTATGTGTGCAGTACACACTATGTGTAGGTATACATGATTGAAGAGCAAGCATTGGGGATTGCTAGGTGAGGCAACCAATCCAAAGTGCGTACAAAAGAAAGAAGCTAATAAGTGATTCAAGGATAAGTATCAATGTTTTATTCCATTTTTGTAGACATGTGATATGAGTATGATCTTTGTGGATTACACGTGATCTATAATTAAGGTGTACATATGATTTTTATGGTTATGTTGAGCTAACCTGATATGATATTTTATACATGTTGATTAGTCAAATGTGCTAGTTTGGCTTGTTGTGATTAATGTACGGGAACTTCATGAACCTAGTGTTTGGCGAGAACACAAAAGCATTAGAAGAACACACAGGAACAACATGCATTTCTTCCAATATAATGAACATGAGGAAGCATATTTAAATGGAAAGCAACATAACCCGTCACTACTCAAATAGTAGTACTATATATCGAGTTATGATATTAACTACGGTAAACAACATTGAGTTTTTGCATCTAAAATCTCTCACAAATTGATTGAAACAAACATGTGCATATATATATATATATATATATATATAGATAGATAGATAGATAGATAGATAGATAGATAGATAGATAGATATTGAAAGGTCTCCATTAGATGGAAAAACCATGGGAGCCTGTAAATTTAGATACAACTATGAGTGAATTAGGAAATAATATTGTAAAATGTAGTAATACCGTGAGGACACTGTAAATTTAAGGGGGGTAGTATGTAACATTCATTCCTTGTATGTAAAACTTTTCTAACCTAAGCTAAGAAAAACTAGGACTAATGTGTAACAAGAAAAGTAAATACTTTATTATGAAATAAATAAAATAATTAATCACTTGGAAAAGTGAGAGATCGAGAAATGAGATTCTTGCCAAACCCCATTGGTTAATGGGAATGGATAATTCTTTCATGATAATACTTCTAGATCCAAATCTACAAGAGCTTAATGGATTTGGAGATAAATATCCATTAAGATACTTAGCTGGAGAAAGAGGCCATGTTAATAAAAAACATAAAAGCATTGTAGGAGTTAAAGGCAAGTTTTTATGAAGAAAAGCCTCACGGGAGAAAAAGGTGAGATTTGATGGGAAAATCCTAGGCAAATGGATAAGAAAGATCCAGAAAAGCAGGACACCTCTAATGGAAACCATATCATGAAAGAGGGTATTAAATACCCATTGCAGAGATCAACAGGAGGGAGTTTATACATGGCAAGAGTTCTCGGCTCGAGGCTGAACTGGTGGAAGAGAGTTCTAGATTAGCTGGAGGTGCTCGGTTTTTCCCAAGTGGTATCATTTTAAATAATCTGGTCGCATGGGATGTTTAAATGTTTACTCTTATTCTATATTGTAAATTCTGAAGCATATAAGAGGAATTTCTTAGGTTGTTTTTACATATCAATTGATTGAATAATGTACATATGATTGCTATGAATAAGTAGATTTTCTTATGTTAGCTATGGGCATTATTTTATTATATATGAGCATATGTGATAGAAACTGCATACAATTTCAATTCCACTTAAGGTTATTAAAGAAACATAATATGTTGATCTTACGCAATATTGGTGTTATCTTGTCTTTTGTTTGAGATAGTGAATAATCGCGCTTGAGTCAACTATATAAATTGGGTAACTATGGTTAATTCTCAACTGTATAAGATATGGTGCAGGTTATATATGTTATGAATTTTGAATCCCTAAGATAAACATGCTAACATTACATGCGACTGTGGCAGTATGATTGTGATTGCATTATGGGGAATACCAGCTTTAAAATAATTATGTTGAAGTTTCATTTATGCTGATATTGAGGTAAAAAAGGAGGTATTTCTTTAAGCATAATGTTGACCTTGGATGATCATTCGTTTGAGTTATAATACGTGTATAATGGTTGAATTGGACGCTTTTATTAAGGTTCTATTTATTGAACCTAAGAGTCCACATCATGAATCCAGTAAAGCCTCGGAGGAGTTGTAGTATGGTACTCAAGGGGTATGGCTCCTCTCTTTGATGTTGTCATAATTTGAAGAATATGGGTATTGGGTATTATAAGTATTTGTATGTATTACTTGTGACGATTGATTAAATCTTAACCTTAACTCAAGCAAAATTTAGGAAATGGGAACCTAGTAGGTAATTCAAACATTAGGCTTAGGGGGTATGTTACATCGTCATATAACCTAAACAATGGATTTTTGAATTCCCAAGGCTTTGAAGTGAACCTCAAGATAGTTTGGTTATTTCCAAAATCATTGATAGAGGGCTAAAGCCTCTTTTTTCAAACTCTATTTCAAATGAACAATTTGGTTTACTTAAAGGCAGATAGATCTATGAGGCTATAGGGGTTATAGGAGTGGATCAAGAAGGGCCTCATAGTATAAAATCCCTCATATTAAATGGAGTTGTCATCAAAAAAAATTTCTCTAAGGCCTATGATCATGTTACATGGATATCCATCAAAATTCTCTTGATTCATTTGGACTTTGGGATTGACTTCGTGAATTTGGTGATGGGGTGTATTTAATATACATCCTTTGTTTTTCTAATAAATGGGTCCCATTTAAATTTTTTACTAGTAGTGGATGGACTCATTTGCCTTGTGGCTAAAGCTAAGTGTAGAGGAAAATTTCACGGTGTTGTTATTGTAAATATCCATAAATTACACATTTACATTTTTTCATGTTATACTAATTTTTTGTAATGGCAACTGTAGTTATGTAGCTAAGTTATCAAAT
>APFE031183406.1:0-23919 GCA_000404065.3 Pinus taeda
TCAGAATGATGCTTGGACTCACCAACATCCCTTCAGATTAAGGGGGGGAATGTTGACACCTAATCCGAAATGGATGGGTGAACTGGACAGTCATCCAGAAGATGAACTGATCCGTTTCATTTATGTATATAAATGTATGTTACCTAATGAATAATACAATTAGTTTTCTCTCGCTCAGTCATTCTCGAGTTACCCTGGCCTGACAAGCTCCTTCTGCTGTACTTGTTGCTGATGTAGTGGTTGTAGTAGAAACCATAGTGATGGGAACTGCTGCAAGAGAAAATACATTTGTTGAAGTTTGAATGTTCTTGATAGCTTCCTCCTTTTCCTTAACCAATTTATCCATCTGCTCCTCCATTTGTTTTATTTGCAAATTATGTTCTATGATGAGCTTCATCATGTCTGACTTTTGAGTCTCTGTCTCCTTGATTTCTTTGGCCATTGGATCCTTAGATACTAGTAGTCTCAACTATTTCTTTAGTCCTGTAACTTCAGTGTTCTTTTTCTTAATGAGCTCTTATGCAGCATTTATGTTTAATGGATCATATCCCATCCTTAGCACTAGATTTTCTAGGGACTGAATCTTGCTATCCTTTGCTAATGAGGAGATCTTCTCCAAATTTAATTATGACTGAATGTTCGCCATTGTAACCTGCAATTTTGACAATCATAGCAGTGTTTGTCAAGGTTGAAGCAATCTTCTCTCTGGTTTGTTTGTGCATCTCAATTTGATCAATTGGATGCACATCCTGAACATTGAACTCAAAAGAAGTGTGTTTCTGATATTGTGCTACAGTCCTGGGCTGGGGAACTTGGGCCTGCAAGAAAGCCATTTGCATCTTCCCCTTCTCAGAGTCAAATACTAAGACAAGCGTTGCTTGAGAGCTGGAAGAATGCTTCCAGAACTAGGTGTAAGTATTCAACTTCAATTCCTCATTCTTTCTTTTTATTTCATTAAAGACATGGAAAATGTCTTCCTCTTTATTCTCTAGAATGCGTCCAAAAACTTGGACTATCTGTTGTTCATGAGAAGTGATAGATTGAGTTGGAGATTGTATAGACTGTTCACAAGACTATGAATCAAAATTCATAGAGACTCTTTGTTTCTTTTTCCTGTGAAAAACCTTGAAGCCTTGGCTTGTTTCCTCTATTACAGGTGAAGATTATTCTTCCCTCCCTCTCTTGGTTATCTTTTTCGGTGCAATTGGAGTTTTCATATTGGATGTAGAGACTACTTGCTCCTCAGCCTCATGGAGGGTATTATCTGTCCATTCCAGCTAATTCTTGAACTGTTCTATCTTAGGCCTAGTTGTATGATGATCTGGTGTGAACTTATTTTCCACCTTGAGTTTGGAGATGACTCCCAATGGGTCATATGACTAAGAAAAAATGAGATAAAATTTCACTTCTTTTAACAGCTTATCAGCTTCCTCCCCTGCTGCCCTGGTATTACAAATGAAGGGACCAAATTGAGCTTTAAGCTTAAATTAAGATTTCTTTTTGGCAGCTACAAAATGTACTTCATCTGCATTCAATCTTTGCCTCAAGTACTCCAGTGCAAAGATTCTAACAGGGAGGTACTTTGGAAGTTTGTAGGGTGGAAGCTCATAGCCAAAAGCCCTGATTTCTGTGTACTTCTGGTAGCAATACCAATCTCCTGTTGCATCTTGATCTATGAACTAAAGTTCTTTGACAATCTCTTCACTGATCCTTGGTAATGGTGTGTTGCTCATAAGGCTAAGGGCTGGATGAATAAACAATTCTATGAACTACTTATATGTGAATTCTTCTTTCTCCTTCATCCCCATTGAAGTTCAGAAAATCACTTATCGTGGTGATCCTTCTTCATCAAGTTTCTACAAAGAAAATGGGAATTTGTCCCCCTGAAAATATATAAACAGATACACAAGTACTGAAGCATACTTGAATACTTCTTCAGTGTTAAATTTGACAAACTGTTGATGTATGGTTTCAGCTATGAAATGACCAAAATCATAAATAACAATAGGCTTAGAATCAGGAGAAAACATGGATAAGAAACCAAGGATGGCTTCATTGATAGACTGATCAGAGTGATAACCAAGAAAATAGGATAGGATAGTAGTAATATGCCTGGTTCTATTAGGAAACATAGATGAATCATAAGGGGGATTTCTCTTTGGTAGAGGACTACCCATTGCTAAAAATAGTTGCAGGGTTTGGGATCTCTTGGTAAAGTCCAATTTGTTATAAGCTTATATCAAGTTTTCATGATAAAAAGGTTGAGTTGGTGTAGTGGCAGGGGCATACAATATTTTCGCAATTGAATCAACGTTAATAGGATAGAGGATTTCTCCAATAGGTGAGATAATGGCTCTCTAGCTGGGATCATAGGATTTATGGCATTTTCTCATGAACTCTAGAGCTCTGTGTATTCGTGGAAAAATATAGTGAGGTAATTGGGATTCCCAGAGCCCAATTTCATCACTCTAGTCAATTAGCTGCTCTTCCCACCAACAATAAATTTCAAATAAATCAAATTGAGAAGAAGTCTCAATGATTTTGCAATCCTTTTCAACTAATGGAGTATGGTGGAAATCAATCTATGGTTGAATTAGAGGATTTGAAACTTCTGCAATTGCTTTTCCCTTGGGAGGTATTTTATCAAATGAAACTGTGAATTGTAAATGACAAAATGGTAAAAGGAGTTACCAGGGTGGAGATAGGTAACTGACAAGTGGACCTGGAAGGTGTGCTTGCGAATAGGACAAGTGGTTGCTAGAATGTCAGCAGTAGCTGAGCTATTGAGCAGGCGGGCTTGAAGAGTACTCTCGGTCGCAGAAGTTAACTGTGAACCTTTGAAATGCATGACATAATGTTTATAAATATAAAAATGGAGTGGGAAGGTGGTGTCGAACATTTGAAAGTTCATTAATTATCCAACGGGTTAATTAACGGTCATTTTGTTATAAATGTGCAACAACGAAAATGAATGGGCAACAGATAGGCGGCAGATGATTGTACGGGAAATATTAAGTGAACGTGACAATCTTGTCTTATGCGAGGAGGTGGTTTTCCAAGACTTTGCACTGCTTATGAGGGTCGGGTTGTTTTCAGGAGGGGTCACCCGATATAGTCCATAGCTTGACATGTAGCCTCAGGGGGGTCGGGGAAAACCAGTTTATTGGGTGGGTATCGTTTGGCCATTGGGCATGGCCGATATGGCTGTGGACCATCGGATGAGGGGGATGGTGATCAGATGGTAGTCAGGTGAGGGAGGTACGTGGATGAAATGAACTGAGGTGTTAGGGGGTGGCGGTAACGGCTATGAAGGATACCATGTTTAGGGGTAAGATAAAGCAGTTTGTGGTTTTGGGATTTTTAGTCCTGAAAGACTAAAAGGTACTTTTGTGGTTTATATAGGCTGTATCAAAGACTTCCCATTTCGCCCCCCCCCATGCTGATAAACTTTGGACGGTGAATGAGGACCGAAAGGGAGTGTGGGCCATATGATTGCAGAGGAGTGTGTGAGAGGAGAGGTGAGGTGGAGGGAGTTTAACATGTGAGCCGAGAATGAACGGTGGGGTCGCGATATGATAGGCGGACGCGGCAGCTGTGGGTCTGGGTGTTTTAACGAATTAAGTGATATGATATGAATCACAAATCACACTTTCTTCCACCCAAGGTTCATTCACTCATGAATGATGTGATGCGATATTGGTCTTTAGGAAAAAAAAATTTCAACATCTCAAACTTTCACATTTCTACCTACCCTTCTATTCCTAGCATTTCTACTTATCCTTCCAGAGTGCATTTGAACTAGCAACCCAATATTTTATTTTTATGAGCAATCTATATCTATACCTTATTTCTTCCATTGGCTCATATTAAACTGTTGAACCAATTTATTTTCTACCTATGATAATTAATTTAAAACAAATCCAATTATGATGCAACTATATAATTGGATAAAATAACCTAGTGTGGCATCTAAACAAACTGCACACAACTATTATTTTTCAAACTGAATTTAGAACAAATTAGTGGCATTTAGATTTGCAACACTTTCAGAGTTGATTTCTTTTTCTTTTCTGTCTAACCTAACATTTTATTTTTCCTTTATTTTTTAGGGCATCTACCCTAACATTTTCTTTCATATGGACATATTTATCAAAATATTTTCCTAACATTTTTTTATTCAATATTCTTTTTGTCCATATCCTATCTTAACATTTTGTAAATACATTTTCACTTTTTTTCTAATTTATTGTAACTTATCAAAACCAAAAAATGCTACAACACATTCATTAAAGTAAAAGTAGGTTAACAACATGTGAAAGATGTTCAATGGCCTCAACCTGCCCTATGGAAAACTAGATCTGTTGGCCACCAAAACACATTATATGCCTTCCAAAATTTGAAAGTTTTATGTTTGTCCATCAACGCTCTATATGTCTGTAAGTCTGACCAACAATTTCTACTAATATATCTACATACTTCTATAGTAGTTGACATAGATAACTATTAAAAACTAGCAATTTCCACCGCAACTAAACTTGAAAACATCAACTAATCAGAAGACTCCACTAGAGTTGGGTCTCATGTACTGGAACCCGACAGCTCTGTTTGAGGGAGGCACTAAGTGTGCTCCTCAATGTAGCCTAGGCGCTTATTCTGATGTTGAATCTGAGCCTGGATCAACTGTAGCTCTCTTTGAATTTCCTGCAATCCTGGGTTTGTGATCTATTTTTGTATGATTAGTTTTGTTGTGCTAATAACAATTACAGATTTATAAACATGTGCATGCTTATTGCTTCTTGTGCTGAGATTTCATTAGCTGTTTGTGCATACAATCAGGTAAATTTCCTTAAGTTTAAAAAGATATTCATGAGAAAAACAACTTCAGAAACAAATACTGAACAACAAACATGTACAGTGCAACAAACCATCAAAGAGACACATTAACGCAGTGTTTTGATGAAGTAGTTCACCCCTCTTGGGCTACATCTCCCTGGTCTAGCTTCCATGGCTTGGGCTTCTGTATTATCTCAATGTGGCAAAAATGATGTTTAAAAATCTCTATGGCTTTTGATACCTACACCAATGTGTTCAGAATGTCCAAATTAGCTAAGAACACCTCTTTCTGACCTCAATTTGGTCGAAAATTGTCTTCTCTAGAAATCAGTCAGTCTTTTCCTACATTTTCTCCTCTAAATCTAGAACATCTCCAATTAGTCCTGCTAAATTTGGTGGCAGGCCCAAATTTAAGGGTGCCACCAAAATTACCGCTAATTTAACTGTAGACAATTAATATATAAATTGTGCTTAATTAATACAAAAACTGGATTAGCACTAAGCATAAACCATGACCTTCAACAACAATGGTGGGCTTTTCACATGGAACGATTAATGTCATGGTTTTGGAACATTCAATTACCTTGACCGCCGGGGTTATGGCCTTATTCACATGTGGAACCATTAACCATCACATTAATCGTTGTCTAGATCTATCGTACATCTAACCATTAGGCGTTATGGTTTGTGTTCACATGCGAAACAGTCGGAGAAGTGGTTTGGCAAACCATCGTGGTAAACATTAACTGTTGTGGTTTGTGGAGTTGTGTTCACATGGGGGGAGTGCTGGCCTGTGGGCTGGTCCTCCCCTTCAAACCAATACAACATAAATATATGTGGTGAATACATTGGTTAAGAACCATTGGGTAGAGCGGACGATTAAGGCGTAGTGTTTGCAGGCGGTAGGTCATGGGTTCAACCTCGACATCCACCAATAAGTTTTGCTCAAATGTAGACCACCAAACCAACCCTTGGGAGGTGCAACGTGGTGGCCTTTGGGCTTTCCACATGTCATTCTTCCATTGGTCTAAAATCAAACTAGTAAGAACGTGCCAAATCACCAATATACAACCCAACCACACGGTGACACTTGTATGATCCTGATTCGTTGTTGACCAATCATTGAACATCCCTAGTCACCTGCCACATCAGCAGTACAAAGTACTGACTGTGTAGTGACTAGACATTTTTTTTTTGAAAATTTCGTCTGCTTAGGAAAGCAATCAAAACACAATAACTTTCTCATATGAACTCGATTTTTGACGAAACAAGTTGCATTAGGATTGTTTTTTTGAGATAGATGCAGTCATTCAGGTTTTGAGCCAATCTGAGAAATTTTATTTTTGAGCTAAACTCTGAGCACCTGATTATTCCTCCCCAATAGAAGCCTTTTAGACCCCAAAAGATATTATCAATTTTTTAGCAGGTGAGGGTAAAAATCCCTCACCTTCTCAATCTTCAACCATTTGGCTTGAGAAGGCTTTTGTCCCTTGAGTCCCACTCTAAGGTATTCGACATCCCCTCTCTTTGAAGTTTTGGTTCTCTTATCAAGTATGAGATCTTGCTAAAGCTCATCTAAATATTCTGGTGAAAAAACATCTATTGATGATATCTGAACATGCTCTCCTTTATCATCAATCAAGGGAGGCTCAAATAATCTCAAATTCTCAACATTAAGAGCATAGTATATTT
Source organism: Pinus taeda (assembly GCA_000404065.3). Taxonomy (NCBI): domain Eukaryota; kingdom Viridiplantae; phylum Streptophyta; class Pinopsida; order Pinales; family Pinaceae; genus Pinus; species Pinus taeda. The sequence goes on from APFE031183406.1 coordinate 6,526, forward strand.
TCATATAAGGAGGCAAATCAAGCTTAAATGCAGTGTTACCAATCTTTTCCATAATTTTAAAAGGACCATAATGGATTGGTTAAGCTTTTTACCTTCCCCTTGAAGTCTCTCTTTGCTAATATATAACCAAACTTTGTCGCCAAATTGAAATTTTTTATCAACCTGGTGTTTTTCATGCCTTGCCTTGTAGCTTCCTTGACTTTTTTCAAGTTGTTCCTGCACTGTATGATGTATCAACTGAATTTTCTCTATGAACTTCCTTGCCTTATCAATGTCACTATGACCATCGATGATAACATATTTCTCAAAGATGAAGTCCAATGGAGATCTTGGCAAGTACCCATAACATGCCTCAAATGGCGATGTGTTTGTGGAAGAATTCTTTGCCATGTTGTATGCATGCTGTATGTAATGCAACTGTTCATCCCATAACTTGGGATGTTTGCTGCAATATCCTCTAAGAAGATGAATAACTGTTCTATTTACCACCTCTGTTTGTCCATATGTTTGTGGATGAAATGTTGTGCTCTTCTTCAACTTTGTGTCCATCATGTGCCACAAATTTGACCAAAAATTCCCAACAAATCAAGAATATCGATCACTTACAATAGAAGTAGGAAGACCAAAATGAACCCAAATGTTTTGGAAGAAAAAATGAGTTGTTTGTTCAACTGTAATTTTGTTTTTACATGGTGTTAGTATGCACATTTTTCTGAACCTGTCTACAACTACATACAAGTAATCATGACCTTTCCTTGACAATGGTAGGCCTCCTACAAAATCCATTGAGATACTCTCCCATGGATGTGAAGGTACCGGAAGTGGAGTGTATAAACCAATTTTCCTATTTCTAGGCTTACTTTTAGCACATAAAGAACATCCTCTTATGAAATGAGAAACATTATCCAACATGTGTGGCCAATAAAAATACCTTTGAAGATTCGCTACTATCTTGCCTACACCAAAGTGTCCAGCAATCAATGAAGTGTGCGCCTCCCTTATGATATTGTTCCTTTATCCCTGTGGAATACACAACTTTCCCAAGTGATACAACAAACTATTATGTACATGATAATCCAACTCTTCAATTTGATTTCCTTGACTAAATCTTGCATATACTTCTTGAAAGTCACTATCATTTTCATATTGTTCTATGTAACTTTCATGCAAAATAGAATTATGCTTGAGTATAATAGATGAATTTACAATAGGCCTTGAAAGAATATCAACTACCTTATTGTAGATCCCTTTTTTATACCTAATAACCAAATGAAATTGTTGTATAGAACCCATCCATCTGAAATGTCATGACTGTTGCAACTTTGACTGTGACTGTAAATACTGTAATGGTTGATGGTTGGTATGGATGATGGTCTCCTTCCCCATCAAATAGTGCTTCCATTTCTTAACACTTTGTACCAATGCATAAATTTCTTTGTCATATGTGGGATAGTTAGTTACAACCCATTAAAGATTTCAGAATGAAATGAGATGGGCTTACCATGATGCAATAGAACTGCTCCCATGACATAATCGCTTACATCAATTTGAATCTTGAATGGATGTCTAAGATCTAGAAGTGCTAATACCAGTGCTGAACTTATATTTTGATTCAAATCATCAAATTATTTTTTCTGTACTTCTCCCCAATTGAAGACTTTCTTGACACTTGTCAATGCATGTAATGGAGTTGCAATGGAAGAAAAATTAGCAATAAACTTTCTCCAATATTGTGTTGCTCCTAAACAACTTCTTACCTCTGTAACTTTATTTGACTTGGGCCAATTCAAAATGACCTCAACAATAGAGGGGTCTATCTTTAGCTCACCTCCTCCACCAATGTGTCCCAAATACACTAAACAAGTCTTTCCAAATTCACACTTCGACATCTTTAAAAACAATTGTTCTTTTCTCAAGAAATCAAGTACTTTGTTTACATGCATGACATGTTCATCTCTTGACTTGCTGAAAATGAGGATATCATCGAAGTAGACAATGACAAAATCATCTAGAAATGGTCTCAACACATCATTCATTTCCCTCATGAAAGTAGATGGAGCATTTGTAAGACTGAAAGGCATAACAATCCACTAAAACAATCCTTGTTTAGTTTTAAATGCAGTTTTCCAAATGTCTTCTTCAGTTATCCTAACTCGTTGATAACCACTTCGCAAGTCTAACTTAGTGAAATACTTTGCTTACCCCAACGGATCAAGCAAATCATCAATTCTTGGGAGCGGATAACGATTCTTTACTATGACTTTGTTCAGTGCATGGAAATCCCCACACATGCGCCAAGTTCCATCCTTCTTTGGCACCAAGACAATGGGCGAACCACATGGAAATGTAGATGGGTGTATGATACCTTTGCTCAACAATTCTTGAATTTTCATTTTGATTTCCAAGCTCTCCATAATAGACATGCAATATATGCCAATGTTTGAAAGTGGAACATCCTATTGCAAATGAATTTCATGCTAAATTACCCTCTTGGGAGGTAACCCCTTTGGTTCCTGAAACATCTCGCCATCCTTGCTTACCACATCACACAAATCATATTTCAATTTATCATCCCAACCTTGATAATCAATATCATTCTTTTTATTGATCATGAGAAGCACAATTTTTTTACTTGCATTTACTAGTCTCTTCATCTTCCTTGCATTAACCAAAGAAATGTTCAACTTTTTGCGATGGGCTCTCACTATGTACTCCACCCCATTCTTGAGAAATATGTATTTGTTGTCATGGTGATAAAATACTACTTTTATATCATACAAATAAGTACTACCCAAAATTATTCCTAAGATGTCAAGTGGAACTACATCTAACTCAACTTCATTAATGAACTTTTTAGTAATGGTGAACTTGAATAAGCACTTCCTTGTAACCTGTAAGTTTGAATTGTTTACTATCCAACCCAATGGATATGGCTTATGATGAGATACAATTTCAAGGTTTAGTTTTTTAACCAAGTCTTCTGAAATCAAGTTTGATTGTGACCCACTATCAAATAATGCATCAATATTTGTATGATTTGAAATCACTCTAACATGAAACAACTCTATTCTTCACTCTTCATTTGGAGTGTTGTTTTGATTATGTGATGAACTAGTGCTTGCAACAATTTATTTTTCTTTTGTAACCATGGTTGAAATCTTGCTCTCATCACCAGAATCTAAACCAAGGTCATGTTGTGTGGTAGCGGTCGTCTTTTGTTTTCCCTTGTTATTTTGTTTCCTAAGCCTTAATTCGAGATGCAATTTCTAGCATTGGGCTTCATCATGCCCCTCTTTGGAACAATGTTTGCATGTGATTTTCTCCCTTTCTTTTTTCACACTTTCATTATTATTTCCCTTCCCTTTTCCATCCTTTTCTTTTCCCTTACCCTTGAACGGCTTCCTCTTAGTACCCTCTTCCTGAATTTTCTTTCCTCTAGATTCAAGGTGCGTGGCTTGCACATATACCTCATCTAAGTTATTTGGATTGAACATAAGAACAGTATGTTTCATATAGGAATGTAAACCCCCAATATATTTCAGTAGTGTATCTTGGGAATTCAAATTCACTCCTAACAACAAAGCCCTTTTCATAAACTCCTGTGTGTGTATCTTGGGAATTCAAATTCACTCCTAACAACAAAGCCCTTTTCCTAAACTCCTGTGTATAATCTTGGACTGTTTGGCCTTTAAGGTGCCTAAAATTCCGCCAACTCATAATGGATTTTTGCATATAGGCTAAAGGATAAAATTGTATTTTAATTGCATAAACAAATTCAAAGCAAGTGATGGATATCTTACCATGGATTCTCATTTCCTCTTGAGTCTTTGCTTCCCCCCAAACTAGTGCAACTCCTTCTAGACTCAATGAAGCCAACTGGATCTTTATGTCATCTTCTTGAAGGTTCTGAATCCTATAGTATACCTCCAACTGTCGAATCCAATTGTCCAACTTTTCTACATTCACCTCTCCATTGTACATGGGAAGTTTGAATTTTATGTCTAATTTCAGTAATGGAGTCTTTCCTTTTGGGTTTTTGGAATGAGTATGGGAAGTTTCAATGGTGGTAGTGAAAGATGATGCTGTGTGAGATCATGAAGATGATGAGGATGGTGGAGATGGAGGTGTATTTCCACCATTCCCTTTGGAATCCTTCTTCTCATCTTTTTTGTTGTCTGAGCTTCCTTCTCCATGCGAAGGTTTAGAACTCTCTCCAACCATTCTAGTGTTCCTCTCTTCATAGAGGACTTTAATCATCTTAGTCACAGTATAGAAAGCTTTCTTGAATTCTTCCTCTTCTGAAGAGGGACCTTCAGGCTCTCTTTCTTCACACATAATGGCTATGGATTCAGGCTCAAAAATTGGATCTGCTTGTCCCTCTTCAATCTCAGTCGAAGGCAAAACTTGAGGAGTTTCAAGTGCAGCTAGAATTGGAAATTTGGGTGGTGGAGATTGTGGCCTTGTGGCTCTCCTTCTTCTAGGAATTACCTCAGGAGTTGAAACCAATAGATTCCCTTCTGCTTTTTGCAACTTTAACCTTGTAAGCATGACAATTTTGCAACCATTAAAACCATAATTGCACAAACTCAAGAAATCAAGAAATTAAACCACTTCTCTCATACCAACTTCATCTATTTTTGTATGATTAGTTTTGTTGTGCTAATAACCATTACAAATTTATAAACATGTGCATGCTTATTGCTTCTTGTGCTGAGGTTTCATGAGCTGTTTGTGCATACAATCAGGTAAAATTCCTTAAGATTAAAAAGAAATTCATGATAAAAATAGCTTCAGAAAAAAATACTGAATAGAAAACATGTATAGTGCAACAAACCATCAAAGAGACACATTAACACAATGTTTTGATGAAGGAGTTCACCCCTCCTGGGCTACACCTCCTTGGTCCAGATTTCATGGCTTGGGCCTCTGTATTAGCTCAATGTGGAAAAAATGATATTTATAAAGCTTTATGGCTCCCGATACCTACACCAATGTGTTAAGAATGTCCAAATTAGCCAAGAACACCTCTTTATGAGCTCAATTTGGTCGAAAATTGACTTCTCTAGAGCTCAGTCAATCTTTTCCTACATTTTCTCCTCTAAATATGGAACATCTATAGTTAGTCCCTCTAAATTTGGTGGTAGACTCAAATTTAGGGGAACCACCAAAGTTACCGCTAGTTTAACTATAGTTAATTAATATATAAACCACGCTTAATTAATACGAAAACTAGATTAGCGCTAAGCACAAACTGTGACCTTCGATGGAAATGGTGGAATGTTCACATGGAATGGTTAATGTTGTGGTTTTGGAGGAGTTGGTTACCTTGACCTTCAAGGTTATGGCCTTGTTCACATGCGGAACCATTAACCATTGCATTAACCATTGGCCAGATTTGTCGGACGTCTAATCATTAGGCGTTATGGTTTGTGTTCACATGCGGAACCGTCGAAGTAGTGGTTTGGAAAACTGTCATGGTAAACATTAACTGTTGTGGTTTGTGGAGTTGTGTTCACATGGGGGGATGGTTGGCCTACAATCCGGCCCTCCCCTAACCATCATCCTTCGAACCAATACAACATAAATATATGCGGTGAATACATTGGTTAAGAACCATTGGGTAGAGCAGACGGTTAAGGCGTAGTGTTTTTTTGGTAGTAGGGCATGGGTTTGACCCCAACAACCAACAATAAATTTTGCACCAATGTAGACCACCAAACCGACCCTTGGGAGCTGCCATGTGGTGTCCTCTGAGCTTGCCATGTGGCATTCTTCCATTGGTCTAAAATCAAACCAATAAGAATGCGCCAAATCACCACTGTACAACCCAACCATATGGTGACACTTGTCTGATCCTGATTCACTATTGAACAATCATTGACCATGCCTAGTCACCTACCACGTTAGTAGTATGAACTACTGACTGTGGAGTGACTGGGCATTTTCTTTTTTTGAAAATTTCACTTGTGTAGCAAAGCGATCAGAACACAATAACTTTCTCATACGAAGTTGGTTTTCGACGAAACGAGTTGCATTAGGATCATTTTTCTGAGATGGACACGATTGTTTAGGTTTCAAGACAATATGAGAACTTTTATTTTTGAGCTAAATACTAAGCACCTGATTAGTTTGGCTCCCTGGCATGCCATAGAGGGGTCATTATGGCTCTGGCCACCAGGCTCTTCATAATCTAGTAAAGGTGCATCATGTGCTTGTACTGTGTGAGATGGCCACGGGTGTTGCTCAGGTCTGGGACAAGATCATTCCATTCCTCCACCCTGACTTCCATGATTTCCAGACGGTTAAGATCAGTTTCCCAGGTTTTAATCAAATGTTTGACATCCATAGATGTGCTCGAATCACAGGCCTACATCACCTCCTTAAGTCTCTGAGCATTGGTGCACCGACCACTCCTTCTCGACATTCTAAGTAAGGGCGATGCGTTCTCCCTTGTCTTCCTATACCTGTTGCCATTTCCATGGCCTCCATCCTCCATCATTTTTTTCCCCTGAACCATCTTATATCGAACACTATGACATTGAGCACAACTATGCTAATCGATAAGCCCCACCACGAGCCCGAGCCAAGAAATATTCACACAATCATATAAGACACTAATATTACACAAACCTGATATATAATCAAAGAAAGCATCAAAAGAAAGTAAGTTTCCAAGTTATGCCACCAAAACAGAGTCTAATTCATCTCATGTCGGCTGTGTCATCATATATCAACTCGGTGAAACACCTAATAAACCAAAAGGCCATAGAAACATCCTCTACCCATGTAACAACAACCTTGAATATTATAACCATTGAGGAGTTCCTCATCATACTAAGGCCTCAACCAAGCCATGCCAGAAGACACATATAACCATAATAGACCCTTGCCCAGCCAAATTTGTAGTGAAACTCACCGCTTGAAAGTCCTATTACCTATTTCAGCCTGCATGGAACCTGACCTACCTTGACACTTCCTAATAGAGAGAAACATGCCCATGAGGGAGAGAATGATGTCAATCATAACAGAGACAAGGAGAAAAACAACCTACTTGATATATATAACTTCATGCCCTGACACCCCATACAGACGACTACCATATCGAACTAGACCAGGTCATCCCATAACCCTAACATTTTCACGACTATGACACACATTCTGCAGACCTTGAGGTGAGGTAAGAGAAAAAACATACCCAATATCGCTTTCCATTCTTTCTGGTTGTAGTGAAAATTCTAGAAAGAAACACCTCCACCGTGAACTAACTAGTGTAGAACACCAACACCACAGAACAATCCAATAGAATCTTCTTGATGGAGAAATGCCGAGAAATTGATGTGTTGTCCACCAAAAAAACTGGGCAGGGTACCGCTTCCCTCGTGGGACCTTTCTGATCACACACTGTGTGTCCTTCATCTTAAATCCACACTATTATTGCATGCATGTACTGACAGTTAGCTACCTCCCATCCTTATCTCCTAATGTTACTCCCATTGCCAGATCCCAAAGCGGATTTCCTTGCCTTTTCTCACCTCGATCAGGGGGGTTCGATTTCCCTCTACCTCCAGATTCTGGGTCTGATAATGGTCATGATCCAGAATGATTTGAAGAGACTCCAAGTCCTCTGAATGCTGAATATTCCTCCATTGGGAGTCATTAGATTCTCCCTTATGTTGGCATCCCTAATTGGCCAAAAATTCTGTTGCCTTTTTTCCCGATATGAGGACATGAGATGGAATGATGTAATCAAAGTAGGTCAATATTTCACTGATCTCTTGGACAAGACGGGTCATCCTCCAAATTTTACTCATCTTATCCCATTAGGTTCCATGGTTGATATGCTTTATAACTTCAACTATCATTTTGGAGTCGCCGTCAATTTCCAATTTTTTAATTCCATCTCTTCAGGCTGTGAGAAGAGCATGCTTGATTGTGTTAAGTTCAGTTTCATTATTCATGGCATATCTGAAATCTTCTACATAAAGATGGATATCCTGTCTCTGTGAGTCTCTAAACAACCCACCGAATGTTGCTTCCCCTGGGTTCCCTTTAGATGCACCATCAAATTCAACTTGAGGAAGCTCTCATGAGGGGGACAAAATCTAGATGGCATAGTACAAGGTGAGGCTAGGGGTTTCATGACTCCAAAGCCAACATTTGAGGGGATAAGTTCAAAGTAGATAGAATCTAGGCTTCGTGCGGCACTATCTCCCAATCATCAGGGTGCCACCTCTCAGCCAGAATAATTTCCCTTATATTTTGGATGATTCTTTTCCATATCTCCTCCTGAGGGATTCTTCTATCTTTAAACACTCATCTATTTCTCTCTTTCCAAATTGCCCACAGAAGAAAACCGAGGGCTAGATTCCACACCCTATTTAGAACTAGGCTAGAGAACATACCTTGCCTCCATACTTGAATGGACATTTTCATGCTGGTTGTGTCTCGGTCGAGACATCCAAAAAGTTTCCCTGTGTTTCTCCACATATGATCCATTAGTGGACATGAGTTAAGGAGGTGTTCCATGTCTTCTGCATTCACATCACACATATAGCATTTTGTTGGGCCTTAAAAACCCCTTTTTTGAATTTGATCCCAAGTTAAGATACATTTTCAACACACCAACCACAAGAAATATGCAACTTCAGCCAAAACTTACCCATCCATATTTTCTTCCAGATTGGGTTCTCCTGTTCCTGATGTTCCTCTCTAGCTAACTTATAGGATTCCTTGATTGAGAACATCCCCTGAGGTGTATACCCCCATCTTAAAATATCTGGTCCGTCCATGGTAGATATCTTTCACAAGGCTAGCTCATTTTTGAACATTTCCCATTGTATTGATTCAAGGGTGTCCAACGAGTCTTGTATATCCTTCCATTGATGCCACGATGTGTGTTGGTCTGTCTTCCAAAATTGCACAAAGGTAATGTAGTTCTGGGTGTTGGTAAACATGAAAATATCTAATAGATCCTGTCGACTAAATAGTTTAGGACGTTGCTTCCAAGAATCTTGCCAAAAGAGTTCCCTTCTTCCATCCCTGATTCCCCAAAAGGTGTGTGACCGAATAAGGTATTTGTTCATCACTGCAAGCTTCCAAATTGATGGCCCTTTTGAGATGTTTTGAATCCTTAAGATGTCTGCTGCAAAAGATGGCATTTGATATTTTCTTGTCCATATAGTCTTCGAGAGATCATATCCCTCTTGAATCCATTTCCACCATAGTTTCACCCCCATTACTTGATTGAGGATGAAGGGTCTATGATCCCTAGACCTCTTGAGAGATTTGGTTTGGTGATGATATCCTATGCCACCAAGTCCCATTTTTTTCTTCCAGAGTGCCTCACCACAAAAACATTTTGAAACTTTCCACCATGTTAGAACATGAGGTTTTTGGGGCTGCAGGGCCTGACAATTGGTAAATCGACATCAATTGGAGACCAACCTTAAGAATAATAGTGCATCTTGCTACGTTTAGTGCTTGGAAGGACCATTAATGTAATATTTCTTAGGTACAATCTAGAAGGCCTTTCCAATAGGAGGTTCAGAGGAAGTTAAGGACAAGGGAATCCCGAGGTATTTCGAGGGAAAATAACCAATGGAGAACCCTAAGATTCTAGCTAGAAAGGAAGGGGTAGGGGAAGAGGTATTAAAGAAGAAAATGTTAGATTTATCACTATTGATCATGATTCTAGAGGATTGCATGAAGTCCTCAAGAATACCTTTTAGGGCCTTGGCTTCATGAAGGGAGACTTGGAATAACAACATGATGTCATCAAAAAATTGTTGGTGAGTGAGTGGAAGATCATTGCCCCACAAATGAATCCATTTAATAGTTCGTGTTTGAATAGATTCCTTTATGTAACACCCTAACCCCTTCGCTGCTAGGATGAAAAAGAAGGGGGAGAGAGGATCTCCCTGGAGAATCCTACGGGAGGGATTAAAGGACCTAAAAGGGGATCCATTAAGGAGAATAGATATCACTAGCGAGGAGATCATAGATGAGATCCAATCAATCCATCTAGAGTCGAAGCCAAAAGATTTCAAAATTCCAAGAAGAAAGGGCCAATTGAGACGAGCATAAGATTTAGACAGATCCAGTTTTATCATCATTCCTTTCATTTTCATCTTCTTAAGGGAGTGAATAGCTTCCTGAGTGGTTATTATTCCATCAAGGATTTGATGCCCTTGAAAAAAATTAGTTTTCTCCTGAGAGATCAAGTTTGGAACAGGGCTTTAAGTCTCTTGACCATCACAATAGAAATAATTTTATAGATGATATTACATAGGGAAATAGGACTGAAGCCTTGGGGGTCTTTAGAAAGTGCCATTTTTGGAATTAAATCAATAAAGGACAAGTTGAGGGATTGATTTACCTTTTGGGATCTCTATGACTCCTCTATGACTTCGAGAATGTCCTACCCCATGAAGTTCCAATTCTCCTGAAATCATTTTTCCATGAATCCATCAGGGCCAAGTGCTTTGTTTCGAGCTAGATCCTTGAAAACGTCTTCCACTTCCTCTAGAGTAACCTTGTGCATCAAGGACATGTTTTTTTCTCTGCCCACCAAACGTGATATATGCCTGGTGATTCTCTGAATAACCTCTTTTCTATCTTGGTATGGCTCTGAGAGAAGGTTCTAAAAATGATTTACCAAGAGGGTTTCCATCTCTTCATGATTGATCAGTCTGTTGCTAGTGGGATCCTTTAGAGAGAAGATCTGGTTATGTTGGCGATGTTGAATCATGGCCTTATGAAAGAACCTAGTATTATTTCCCCCTTCTTGTAGCCACTAGACTAAGGATTTTTGTTTCCAGAGGATTTCCTCTTGTTTCCTCCTTTTGTCAAGCTGTGTGAGAACCCTTCCTTCTTCGATTTCCAAAGTGTCATATCGACCTTCCATGATCATTCTTTGTTGGATGGATTTCATTTTCTTTTGAAGATTAAGTTTCTCTTTAATAATGTGACAAAACTCCAACTTATTCCATTTTTTTATTTGTTTCTTGAGCTCTTTTAACTGAAGCTGAAATGTATGCATGTAGTTCCTACCATGGTCTTCCTTGTTCTTCCTTCAAGTTTCTACTTTACCCAGAAAATCTGAGTTGCGGAGCCAAAAATATTCAAAACGGAATGGCTGGTTTCTTGGCTCTAGCTTCAGATCCATTTCCAAATGGATTGGCTACTGGTCCAATCCCATGTAGGGTAGGATAGCCACTTCAAAGAAGATATATCTAGATATGAGTCCCTCTGAAACAAGAAAACAGTCAAAGTGGCTTGCAACTTGGTTCTGGCCCCCTCTTCTGTTGTTCCACATATATATTTCATTATGAGTGGGAATGTCAACTAATTTTAGATTCATGATAAGATCACGAAATGTCTCCATCTCTGGATCTTTTCTCCTCTTGCCTCCTTTTTACCCTTCCAGCGATGTAATGATATTGAAGTTGCCCCCCAAAATCCATATCTCTTCATGAAAATGCTACTTAGGTCGTCCGATCATCTGGAGGAAGGCAAACTTCTCTGCTAGAATGTTAGGGCCATAGAAAGTAGAGATGATAGCCTAGTCTATCATTCCTATATGTTGGAATCTCCCTCATATGATGTGGGGCATACTCATCCATTGATCAAATATTATCTCTGATGGGTTCCAAAGAATCGCAACCCCACTTGCACTACCTCGCGCATCCAGGGCCATCACTTCATACATCAGATTTATCTTACTAGTTATTGTTTGTGAGGTTTTATCACTCCTAAAGTAACTAAAGCAAAATAATTAATTATCAAACAGGGTAGGTATTTTTATTTCAAAGATGTCTTCACTATTTTTGCAGAGACATGTAACAACTAGGTGAAACAGAAAAGATGTCATTGAACACACTTGTAGAAATTAAAGCACTCTTTCAGAATGGAAATACATGCTTGCAGGAATTAAAAGGCACACTGGAGGAATGAAAAACACTCGGAAAGGGAATAATCCAAACTTCATAAGAACTTCAGAATAAAGATAGGTGTGACATACATTATCAGCTAATGATGTAACAATAATTGAATAGCATAGAATTGAGTAACCTGTGTAACAACAGACAATAAATATGAAAGAAGAAGTGTATCTATCCCACAATTAAACGTGTGCAATAGTGATAGGAAATCCACACTAAAATATTAAAAAAAAAAAAAATCCTATCTACACTGTGATCCCTACTAAGGAGGAGGGCCCTTCCTCCCTAGCAAGGTGCAGGAGTAAAATGAAAACTACTTAAGAATTCAACACAAAATTTCTAGTAACATCACCAAATATATGCTTGTATTAAAATAGTTGAAAAGTACAAGATCCGAATGTCAGTATATCTTTGTTTTCCATCGTTGTTCCCTTCTCATGAGATTAAGCTCTTTTATAAAGTATTTACAAAGCCCCAAAATTAGGGAAATGAATCAGTCATGAGAATCTTGCGATTCTCATGTTTATTAAGCTAACAGAAATAATAAAAAATATAGAAATTATTACAAATTTCTTTTAATAAATATTTGTTATGGTTACACCAATCTTGTTTAGACACAATTGTAATAGCTCAAATATTCTTAATTTTCCGCATGGAATTAATTCATGCGGCCCTTGACAATTGTATTTGAAACGCGTCGACAAAGGTATTTTTTATGTGATTTATGCCGAAGCTCTTCTTATAACTATGACAGATCACAGAAGTCTCAATTATACAATGGCGGCTACAGTCTTGACAATTCGTAGTGTAACAAGAAGTTTGTGGTTTAACAACAGGAAATGTCAAACCCAGGGTGTAACAGCAAGTAACAAAAACTAACACCGTGTAACGACAAGTAACATCAACAACTATTCACTGGCTATCAGTAGTTATGGAAACACCTGAAAGAAAAACATTTAAAATAAATCTTGCAAAGATACCCTAGTTAGTCATCCCAAAGAAAGCATTGTTTCGTTCAATACTTAGCATAAAATAACATAATAATACATCAAAGAAAAAAATTTCTTCTTAATCAAAGGGAGTGGCATTATTATGGGGAAATTGTAGGTTCAATGAGGGAAAATAGCCAAAAATGGGGAAAAGGATGCCTGAAATATCCTCAAATATTGCATCCAACATCTCCCCCCAACTGAAGCCACTACATGTCCTCATGCAAATTCTTCAAAATGTTTAGGGTCCTCATCTATTATGACACTGGCATGTTGCTCATGTAGTTCTATAAAACCATAGGCACCAATGTTGCCTTCACCTTCTTCTCTATACCCCTGGGTAGACATGATTCGATGTGTCTATGAACACTCCTCATGCTCACTCAAGTGGAAGTAAGGCTGGCATTTTATAACTGGGATCCAAATCAGAGAAAAATTGAATTTGAGCCCTATCGAGCAATCTCCCATCATTTTTACAATTTTTGCATATTCAGGGACTCAAGTAACAACTATAACGAAATTGGGGTACCCAAAGGGATCCCCTGCTTTTAGTGCTTCACTGCAAGCTTCCCATCATTTCAGACTTCCAACTAATGATTTACTTTTCAATTGTTCATAAATATTAAGGAAAAACCAAACAATCCTTCTCCTATAGAGGGACAATTGTTCTGCCATGTCAGGTTTACTGAGAAACTTTCTAAATTCACGTCTCATAGCAGCAACCATACGAGGTTTTGGTCTTATCTTCAGGGTTAACTTTTCTTCATTCATAACAGATGATTTTATGGTGAGGTTCCAATCGATTTTATTTCTCATGAAAGATGTAAAAGCCCATAGTTGCAAATCTCCAAGATAGGGGGAAATGTTTGTAGCCATCGACAAATTATAATGCTCAACAAATATATCATGCAGGAAGAGTTCGCATAACAAAATCTACTCATCGAAATTGCATGAAATAAATACATCCAAAAAAGTTTTAGTGGTAATGCTCATGTAGGGTCTGTTCTCATGGATGGCTCTCAACTGGAAAAGATAAAATTTCTCCCACAAGAATATCGGTTAGGACGGAGATGGTGTCCTACAACCTAAAAGGTTTAGGGCTAACTCATACATTTTACCTATCTCTTCAGTCAACTTCTTGACCTCTTGTTGTAGTTGTTATCTCTATTCTTCCTTTTCCATCTCAAATTTCCTCCTTTCCCACTTTATCATCTCTTCTGTCACCAATTCTTTGGCCCACTGATCCTTAAGGGTATGCATAACCTTCTGATGTTATTCCAAATAAATCACTCCCTTTTTAAGGGAAAGTTCCATTTGCTTCTAATTCTCCAATTCCGCTATCAATAGAAGTTTTTTCTGAATGCCACCTTGCTTCAAGGTCCTATTTTGTTTCATGTGCAACAACAGTAGAGGGTGTAACAAAATCTCATGTTTTTAGTTGCTCTGCCTCAGCTGTTGGTTCTTGTGTATCAAAAACTATTAGAAAATTATATATTACGTAGCAATGGAACACATAAAATATTGCAGAAATATAAACACAGAAAACGCATAAAACAAGAGAGACATAGATATACGTGGTTCACCCTATTTGAGCTACGTCCACCCCAATTAGCTAGTCTTTCCTTTCTATTATCCAACAAAATGAAGAGACACAACCTACAGCAGATTCATTGTAATATCCTCTGTTTTCTTTCACAGTCTCACCTCTCTGCTTCTCGCTCGAAGAATACATATATATTACACAGACTCAATACAATGCCCTCATACAAAGAGAGGGGTTTCCTTCTAGGGCAAAAAACCATAAACTAAACATAAGTTCTACCGTTAGATCATCCGCCTAATGAACGGCCCAGATTGACTAGAAATTACTATACTTTTACAAGGCAATTTTACATCTATTTTTAGCTTCGGGGGCACTGCCCCCGAATCCCCCAACCGGGGGGGATCGCCCCCCCCAAACCCCCACGGGGGGGTCAAGTCCCCCCTGCACCCCCCTGCGTGGAGGGGTGTACAAACTTCCTGGGGTATACATCCGGCTAAAAAAAAGACCTCTAAACAATCATGCTCCATACTCAACAATCTCCCACTTGGAGAATGATTGTAGCAACTCCACCGCTGCTTCATTTGCTGGACAATGACTCCTCTTTGGACATGGTTGTTTCTCATCTTCATCGTCATCCTTGAATACCAATTGAAACTGAGCATATTCTCATTTTCTCCTTGGTTATAACTTTTGTTAGCATATCTGTAGGATTCTGGCTAGTGTGTATCTTTTCCAGCTTCAACTCTCCATCTTCCAACCCTGATCATATGAAATGGTACTTGAGCTGTATGTGTTCAGTCCTGGAATGAAATGCTATGTTCTTTGCAAGATGAATGGCACTTTGGCTATCGTTGTATAACGTGCCCATATCATGCTTCTTACCCAATTCACCCATAAACCTTTGTAACCAAATCATTTCTTTACTAGCCTTTGTAGTAGCAACATACTCTGCTTCTGTTGTTGAAAGTGCAACAACACTTTGGATTTTTGAAACCCAACTGACAGTTGTTCCACCAATAGTAAATACATATCCTGTAGTGCTCCTCCTATTATCTCTGTCGCCTACCATATCTGGATCAACATATTCCTATAGAGAAATGTTTGAACCACCAAAGAATCATGCTTGATTTGTGGTACCTTTCAAATATCTGAGAATCCATTTCACTGCCATCCAATGTTCCTTTCCTGGATTGTTCATGTACCTACTTACAACTCCCATTGCATGTGCAATATTAGGCCTTGTGCAGACTATTGCATACATTAAGCTTCCAACTACTAATGCATATGGAATTTTGGACATATAATCCATGTCTTCTTGGGTCTTTGGGCACATTTCCTTACTAAGTTTGAAATGGCTAGCAAAAGGTGTACTAACTGGTTTTTGCATTGTGCATGTTAAATCTTTTCAACACCTTTTGTATGTACTCATTCTGAGACAATGTTAATTTACGATTTTTCCTGTCTCTAGTTATTCTCATACCAAGGATTTGTTTTGCAGCTCCCAAATCCTTCAATGCAAATGAATTTGCCAAATTTATTTTGAGCACATTTATT
The DNA here is from genome assembly GCA_000404065.3 of Pinus taeda. Lineage (NCBI taxonomy): Eukaryota > Viridiplantae > Streptophyta > Pinopsida > Pinales > Pinaceae > Pinus > Pinus taeda. The sequence continues at coordinate 22,551 of APFE031183406.1, forward strand.
TCCTGCATGTTAGATCCTGCAACAAGCATGTCATCTACATACAATAACAATATAATATAGCTGCCATCATTTTGCTTTTTCAGATAAACACAATGATCAGAGTGACATCTAGTATAACCTTGTTCAGACATAAACTTGTCAAATTTTAGATACCACTACCTTGGAGCCCGTTTTAAGCCATACCAGCTCTTCTTCAACCTGAACACTAGTTTCTCCTTCCCTTTCAACTCATATCCTTGTGGTTGCTGCATATATATCTCTCCCTCCAAATCCCCATGGAGAAAGGTTGTCTTTACATCTAACTGCTCAAGATACAAATATTCAACTACTACTAGAATTAAAATAGTTCTAATTGAAGTCATTTAACAACAGGAGAAAACATTTCATCAAAATCAATACCTTTCTTCTGTGCAAACCCCTTCACCACAAGTCTAGCTTTGTACCTCTACTTTCCTCCATCTTCTTCCTTCAACCTGTAAACCCATTTATTCTTCAATGTAGTTTTTTCTTCAGGCAACCTGACTAAATCCCAAGTCTGGTTATGCATTAAGGAGTCCATCTCTTCTTCCATGGCTACCTCCCACTTCTTCCTGCTTTCAACCTGCATTGCTTCTTCATAACATTCGGTTCACCGGAATCAGTCAACAATAAATAATATAATGAAGGAGACTATCGTTCAGGTGGTCTACTTATCCTGGTAGATCTTCTAACACCGCTTTCAGGTGTTTGGGGTGCCTGTTGCTGTTGTGGTGGTTGCTGTTGTTGTGGTTGTTGATTATTATTATTTTCAGGCACCTTTACTTTTTCAGTGATTTCATCAAGAACTGTGTATTCCTTGTTTTCTTTTTCCTGTTTCTTTTCCTGCAACTGATTCTTATACAAGACCTTTTAATTGAATATTACATCTTTGCTCCTAATGATTTTGTGATTTTCGTAATCATATAAGTGATAACCAAAATCATTAACACCATATCCAATAAAGGTACATTTCTTTGACTTTGCCTCAAGCTTTGTTCTATTTTCTTTATCAATATGGACAAAGGCCTCACAACCAAAAGGCTTTAAAAAGGAGTAGTCTACCTTTTTTCCTGTCCATGCTTCCTCTGAAACACCACCATCCAAGGAACTTGAAGGCCCTCTGTTTATTAGATAAACAACAATATCTACAGCATGTGCCCAAAACTGTAAAGGAAATCTTGCATGCAATCTAATGCACCTTGCATGCTCTATGATTGTTCTGTTCATCCTTTCTGACACACCATTTTCTTGTGGTGTTCTTGGAACTGTCTTTTCTCTGCAAATTCCATGCTCTGAACAGTACCTATCAAACTCTTTGTTGCAATATTCACCTCCATTGCCTGATCTAAGA
>APFE031183406.1:25380-38969 GCA_000404065.3 Pinus taeda
TACAATAAATCCAAGTTTTTCTAGTTGCACCATCAATAAAAGTAACATAATAACGAGAGCCACCGAGAGATGATACCTGAGCAGGTCCCCATACATCTGTATGCACAAGCTCTATTTTTTCGTTCTTCTTTTCTTTCCCAACTCTGATAAATCTGACTCTCTTCTGTTTTCCATAAATGCAATTCTCACAGAAGTCCAAATCAACATTCTTCAAACCCGGCAACAAATTCTTTGAGTGAAGAATCTTCATCCCTTTTTCACTCATGTGTCCAAGCCTATGATTCCATAATGCTGCATTTTCTCCTTTGGAAGTTAAAGCATTAACAGAGTTATAAATACCATTGCATAAATACAATGTACCAACCTTTTTGCCTTTTGCTATTACCAGGGCTCCTTTGGTGACCTTCCAATCTTTATTTGTAAAAGTTGTCACACAACCTTCACCGCCTAACTGCCCTATTGAAATCATATTTTTCTTTAGATCTGGAAGATGCCTTACCTCCTTTAGTAGCCATTGGTTTCTATTCTGCTGTTTTACAAGAACCTTACCCATTCCAACAATTTTACAGGGTTTATCATCACCCAAATGAACTTTTCCAAAATCTCCTTGAACATAGTCATGAAAATATTTCTTATCAGGTGTGGCATGGAATGAGGCCCTTGAATCTACCACCGAGGAATCAATGAATTTTTGAAAGAAAGAATCAAAGCATCTTGTAACACCTCACCTCTCACATTTGCTTCGTGATTGTTTTCTTGCTGTGAATCTCCTTCTTTTCCCTTCTGAGATCTACAATCTTTCTTTAGGTGTCCTTTCTTTCCGCATTTCCAGCACACTATCCCTGATCTGGACTTGGATCTGCCTTTCCTTGATTTACTGCGATATCCTGAGCTCTTTCCTCTTTCCATTTTTCTTCCCCTAGACTCTACACTCAAAGCATTTCCTGATGTCTCACCGGAGCTTTTCCGTTGCATTTCCTCGCTAAGGATAGCACCAACAACATCATCAAACTTTAAAGCACTAGATCCAGACACAGAGTTATTAATGGCCATTACTAAACCATTCCAACTTTCTGGCAATGAGCACAAGAATAATAGAGCTCTAACTTCATCATCAAATTTTACACCTATAGAACATAACTGACTTGTAACAGTATTAAAATCATTTAAATGGTCTGCAACAGATCCACCTTCTGACATCTTCATATTAAATAACCATTTCATAAGAAATACCTTGTTTGAGGACGAGGGTTTTTCATATAGTTTCTCCAACGCCTTAATCAAACCCTATGTCATTGTTTCCTTCGAAATGTTGAAGGTGATCGACGTTGTGAGGCACAACCGTATTGTTCCGAGTGCCTTTCTATCGAGAAGGTTCCATTCTTCATCTGTCATACTTGTCGGCATCTTTTCTTTTCCGCCCAATGGTAGGTATAGATCTTTCTGATACAGATAATCTTCCATCTGCATCTTCCACAGCAAGAAGTTTTGGTCGTTAAATTTCTTGACCCTAAACTTACCATATTCCACCATTTCTCCCAGTCGAACGAGGAACCCTTCTTTCCTGCGAGTTTATCAGCCAAATAGACCTTCTGCTTTGATACCAGTTGTTATGAAATTATATATTACGGAGCAATGGAACACATAAAATATTGCAGAAATATAAACATAGAAAATGCATAAAACAAGAGAGACACAAATATACGCGGTTCACCCAGTTTGGGCTACGTCCACCTCGAACAGCCAGTCCTTCCTTTCTATTATCCAGCAAAATGAAGAGACACAGCCTACAACAAATCCATTGTAATATCCTATGTTTTCTCTCACAGTCTCACCTATCTGCTTCTCGCTCGGAGAATACACATATATTACACAAACTCAATACAGTGCCCTCATACAAAGAGAGGGGTTTTCTTCTAGGGCACAAAACCCTAAACTAAACATAAGTTCTACCATCAGATCATCCGCCTAATGAACGGCCCAGATTGACTAGAAATTACTATACTTTTACAAGGCAATTTTACATTTGTTTTTAGCTTCAGGGGCGCTGCCCCTGAGCCCCTGTCGGGGGACCGTTGGCCCCCAGAGCCCCCTGCGTGGAGGGGTGTACAAACTTCCTAGGGTATACATCTAGTTGAAACAAAGACCTCTGAACAATCATGTTCCACACACAACATATCATCTAACAATATATTTAGTCATAAATATGGTCATTAATCTAGTTATTGATTTAGTAATTAATTGCCATAATTAATGACCAAATATACAACAAAATATATTACTATATGATCATTTGAGAAAACCAATTAATGACCAAAGAAATATGACCAAAATTTTGGTCATGTTATAAGATACTGTAAATTAGCTACTAATAGCCATATATATGTAAATTTTAGTCGTTGTTTGAAACCAATTAATGACCAAAGAAATATGACTAAATTTTTGTCGTGTTATAAGATACTGTAGATTAGCTACTAATAGTCATATATATGCAAAATTTAGTTGTCATTTGTAATGAAAAATTAATCATTTACAATAGTCAATTATATTTTTTGGTAGTTTCATATTCATTATATAAACAACAAATTTAGTAGGTTATATTCATTTCATTTATTTTCATTAATAATCATTATAAACGACTAATTTATTCGTATATTCATTTTATTTGTGTCCATCACTAATAAATATAAAATACTAATTTAGTAGTTTTAAATTGATTTTATGTGTTCATTATTAATCAACGTAGATTAATTAGTATGATTTTGCGACTAAATTAAAAAGCATCATACAATGTGAATTGGTTCATCCAATATGAAAATTCAAAATTACATATGTTAGTTAAAATATTAAACAATATCAAGTGAAACTATAAATAATTTCAACCATAGAAATCATATTATATGAAATGTCAAGTATTACATTATGAGTTTCCAACTTAAAATTGGTTGGACTACAACTTACACATGAAATGTTGTTTCATCACTATAAAACATTATCATTGTGCTGTCAAATCTTTTCAAGTGAATTCACCAACTATGAAGACTTGGACATCAGTCTCTATGTGTGTGTCTTATGCGGGATATTGGCTTTAAGGGTACCACTAGACCAGTTCTCTTCTCTCTCTTTTTTCATTTTTCATTCCAGTGTTAGCGTTCTCCTCTTTCTTCAAATCCTGTTGCTTACCATCAATATTGAGTTCCTTTCTTGGAAACAAAAGAACTTAGAATGCAGAGTGTAATACATGAAATACGATGAACACTAGAATATAAATGAAAGTAGACTATAAAGGATTTATATTACATATACCTCAACATCAACAATGTTAAAGCCATTCTTCCCCTTCAAAGCGAGAAACTCAAACAAGTTTTCTTCAGTTGAGCAATAGTGGCCACTATGTTGCCAGATGACCTGTATAAATAAATTAATGTCACCATAGAAAAGAACACCTTAGTAACTTAGTATTCAACCTTCAGGGAAAGCTTAGGCATAATCATGCCAACTAAGTTACATGCTAAAAAGATCAAGTTGTAAATAACTTGTTAAAACAAATAATATGAGGTGTGATGTTTAATCCTTGTCATTTTATTTGCAAAAACAATTTGCTGTCTAATGCATGAACTTGGTCAAGTATATAAACAACATGTTCTCAAATAACAACATGAAAGTAAACTTTTCTAATAATCATGAAAATCTTTCAATACAAAACAGTTAAAAAGATTTCAATCAATATCTTGTAATATTAATTTCATCTTCAAGCTTTGGTTGTTGTTTAAATAGACATAATACCAGGTACTTTCAATTTCATAGTTAAAATTTAAAGCAAAGTCGAAATAAACGTTCAAAATACAATCAAATAATAAAGAGAGGATATCATGGAATGGACATTGCAATTATAAAAAATTTGTTTATCTGTCCATTGATATCTTATTGCGCATTCCTAAAACATTTGCTTGCCCAAATAACCATGAGGTGAAAGAATCACAACATTAAAAACCATAGGAATACTTGAAGGATCTCCAAAAACAAATGAATCATATCCAAGACATGATCTTTATATTGTCTCCCCATTCTTTTTCCAATCACATTTCATGTAACTTTCCCACACTAGAGTCAAGTAACAATCAAATGAAGGAATTGACATTTGTTTTTATCTTTTATATGTAAAAAATTTGAATATAATTTGTTTTGGTAACATATTAATTCGTATTTAAAGCCTTCCTGTCATGAGAATGTATCAATCAAGTAGAACATCAAAACAATTGACCTCAATGAGGTCCTCTAACAATTTCTACAATATCAATATTTGTCTTGGTGTGATATGTTGGATAGAAAAAAGAGCATATCTACAAACGAATAATCCATATATTACTTATGCTCAAACTATGTATATGGTGTATTCTTAGGTAACTTTTTAAGATGTCCCTCTACCTTTACCAAAGCGGATTGTAGCTTGGTTAAACTCTATATCCTTTCATTCAACATCATTTTCTGCAAGATAAATGTCACACATTATTCTTTCCCATTTCTCAACATGCTAGATATGATAATTGAAAGTCACAGAAAAGAAAGAGAAAACCATTTTCTAACCAAAACAAATAAATGAACAATGCTTCTAATAAAACTTCACACCTTAGAAATTACTCTGCCACGTGCTCAGACTAAAGGTGACATTCTTTGAATAATATTTAGGTCATATTTAATGGGATATTCATATTTTTACCATGATTTCAATTTGGTGCTAAAAGAACTATATAAATCCAGGTTATTATTAATGAACTTCAAGTGTAATTCAAAAAAATAATGTCATTATAAGGTATGGAGAGAGAAACATCTTCATAACTAGGATTCTCTATTTTAGTTTGGTTTGAGTTGAGTTGGCATTTGAATATATAGTTTTCTCTAAAGAAGTGAAATAGAAAGATGAGAATCAAAATAACCCTGTGAATTTTTAATTAATTCATATTATATATCCCTAAAACAACCAGGTCATCCTTATCTACTATTTGATAGAGATTTATTGGCATACAATAATAATGAATTAACTTCAAACACAATGATGCAATATATTAACCAAGGAAAGAAAAATGACATGGCTTTGGTATTTGTGTGCTCGAAGGAAATCCAACAATGGTTGTGTTCTTTCTTTATCATAAAATAGTATTGAAGACAAATGTTGGTTTAGAAATTGAACTCCGTTACCAATAGGATATGGTTGTGTTGGGTAAGGAAAGAATGAATTGAAGGTCTCAAGGTCTAGCTCCAATACATAGTTATCCTTATCACTAAAAAATACAAAGTTGTCATCATTTTCTTATCCAGGTAAAAAGAAAAGTGAGTTTGTATTTTTGCACTTGTGATAGTATATGAAAAAGAGAGCACTAGTGCAAATCAAAGTGTGTTGTCCCATCATTCAACCTAACAGAAAACTTATATATTCAATTGTTGACTACAATGGAAATCAAGTGTAAAACCCACTCAACTTGATCTTTACATTACATAGTCATAACGAACTAGTACAATAGAAGCATGCTAAATCATAAACAAGAGATGATAAAAAATAATAATGGAACATTATTTCCTGCCATACAATTGGCACGAATAAAATTTCCACATAATTCATCCAAAAAATGAGAAGAATTTATGGCAAAAGAACATATCATTAGTGTTTAGTACCCTCTTTAACACATGTAGCCTAGGGAAGTAGAGGAGGCCAAATGTAGCACGATTCCAATTGTGTGGGATATAAAAATAGAAATGTGGAAAAACACACTTGCCAATTCATGAAATATCACTCTAAATAATAGAACATGTTGAGGATAGTAATGATGAAAATAGGTCATGTATTAAGATCAAGCCCCTTATTGGTCATCAATTAGCAAGGCGGCTGGTAATTTTTACTCGTAAAAAAATATATATCATAATTAGTGTAATCACTGTGTGGATCTTTTTGTGAATTTTTTAAACTTATATTATGGTGTCCTTGCAAGAGAGAGTGATGAAAGTTCTCTAGGTTGGGTCAAACTAGTTTCTCCTTTCATATTCTTATATGAATGTACAAAGAGCTACCTTTCTTCGGTTTGGAAATTCAGGTGTCCCTCCCTTTCATTCAATATGTGGAGATGCCCCAACATTGAAGGACCTTGATAGTTCTAAATCCAATATTACAGACATAACAAATGGATATGGTCCAAATCAAGATGTTTTTATGGTGATTGGAGAGGGAGCAACAACTCGAGAATTGTTTAGTATTCCTCTTGTGGAGCTTGAAAGATAGTGTAGGAAAAATGGTTTACCTATATGTGGTGGTAGGGAGGTAATGTTTTTTCGATTGCTTAGCTTAGAAGAAGAAGAGAATCATAAGAACAAAGATCAAGATGAGGATTTCAGGTATGGGTATAACTTTGCAATCGGAGGGAAGCATGCAATAGAAATTGATCCTTATGTACAATTGGGAGGGGGAAGGTGGAGCACGGGTGAAGAAAGAAAATCCATACTTTATGATGATAAGAACTATATATCATTTTCATTATCTAGGAAAAATTTTCAAGAAGAATCATCTTTATCGTCACGGGTTGAGGAACGTGAATCAGAGGATGCCTCTTGTAGTGGAACTTTACCAAAAAATGTTGGTGTGGTGATGGCAGTGTCACGTGAAGTAGCCCCAAAAGTTCAAAATATTCTAGGCAATGTCAAGGAAAAATTATTTCTTTACTCCTTAACTCATATTTTTCCCCATCCACATTTTGATAGATCAATTATCAAGATCATAGAATGATATTTTTTTTAATGAAGGAGTCCAAGGGCTAACAATTTAAGGATATGATCAATTTAAAAAAAAATGGACAGTCTTGTTTGACCTGCAAGGACTTGGGTGTCAAACTTGCTACTGAGACAATGTTATTCACATGTCAAAATTTTGAGTATGACTTAGGGTTGAGTTTGAATGAGAGGATTTTGCTTAATATTGTTTAGTCAAGGAAAAGAACCAAATTCAGGGTCCATTTGAATTATGATTCATGAAGCATATTAACAGAGTTGGTGAGCTTAATAGGGCCCATCCTTGTCATGATGTGTTATATTCTAATGGAATGAATGCATGAATTTCAAAAGGCTGAGATATGATATAAATCATGGGAAATTTTGACCAAATAAATAACCCAAACCTGACACTTGAGATATGATATAAATCTTGGGAAATTTTAACCAAATACATAACCAAAACCTTAAACCTAGTAGTGTGAAATCCATTGTTTGAAGTGTGGCTACTGAAGACAAATTTCTTAAATACTTTACAAATTAACATACAAATAATTTATAAAAGCATGGAATTTCATTGCCAATCAAATGTCAAACCGGATAACAATTAAAGCGATAACCCACAATAACAATCCAAAATCGACAAGGCATATTGGACAAATGTTCAAAACACATTGGCAACATCCTAATCCTACAAGCTCCTCATCTAAAGCAACTGAAATGTTACCTTGCCTTGGAAACATGGAATGTTAATGATATAAATGAAAAAATATAAATAATTAAAACTAAATATTAGAACCAGCGCAAACAACGAATGATAAGCAAAATGGAAATGGGGCAAAATGTCGCATACCCAGTCCATGAGACTGCCATCCGCTTCCATACTCAATCTTTCCCAGGACTAAGCAGGTCATTCCATTGGTGTCCACATCCTCGTATCCATAGTAGAATTCACCTGTGTATCCACATATAGCTTGCATTGGTCATACCCTTTTGTAAAGAAAAAAATAAGAGAAAATGAAGCTAGAAAGCCTTTTTACTAGTCAATGGTTTAAATATTTTGAAGCGTGTATTTGAAAAGAAGATTCTCATACCAATATCCTTGCTTGCTTTTAAATGCTATTCAAATACATCACTTCCTCCAAAAAATTTACATATCATGGATCGTCATAATTCAAGTCATCAATTAAACGAAGTTCTATCATCTCTAGAGCAGGGGTGCTCTGAAGAAAGCAACCTAATACACTAATTTCCCTATCATTAAATTCAATTATGTCTACATAAACCTGTATATATGGAGATGAGAGAGTGGGGATCTGAGACGTCGAGGTGTGGGATATTTTGAAAGTTCTTGCATTGCATTTGAAAACCAAAATAAGCCAACTCTACACTCATTTACGAGGTAAAAGACATAAATATTCATTATGAACACCATGGAAAAAAAACCATGGAAGAATTTTATGGTCTTTTCACATCTTATAGCAAGTTAAATTTTTTAATTTAGGTAGTGTAGGTTTTCATTAAGGAATAGATATGAAACAAAGTCGTTACTTGGTTTTTTTCATATCTATTGGATATACTGAATCTGCAAACAAGACATAATAATGAACCAAAACATAATAGTCAACCTAACCTACATCAATATACGCTTTATATAAAAAAAATTATGCTATACTTGAAAACTAAGTAGAAAATGCAAACATTCTTAAACATTGAAACATGTTGTTCGTTGCACATGTAAAAGAAAAGCAGAAATTATGTTTTTACCAAGATAAAGTTGTCACCCATTAAAAAATTTGGAGATTAGGAAGCCTCTCGAACAACAAATTGAGAAGACACATATTTATTTAAGCAAAGGCACAACACATATGACCAACTCCTTTAATGATTTAAAGCTGCCCATCATCTCAATCAATATGTCCACAAATAAATTTTACGCATTATCGAGATATGAGTCCATTTCCAGTACGGTCGAATTACTTCCACATTGCATATTGAGTCTCAAGATAGAGCATGAAAGCTCTTGAAACAATATCCCATTCACTCTCAAATATTTTATCATGTATGCCCTTGCATACACATAAAAGACAACATGCATTTACATTGGTTTATATTTTATCCACATACAACCTACATTTACACTAGTTTCATTGTAAACCATTGAAAGCAATAGTAAAATCCAGACTTACATGGTTGTAGTTTGCAGCAATGCGATTGAAGAGGTTTTGTCCATATCTAGCGTCTGTTTGACACAAATTTAGTGATTCCTCTACTGAGGACCACAAACGCAGGAAGTGCACAAAAGGTAGAATACTAACTATCAAATATTCTTTATGGTTTGGCTAGTTGAGTGGGGCGTCCGATCAAATTGGATGAGCATGAAACTAAGCTTCAAAAGGGGTCCTATGCAAGTGCTTTTAAATGATATCCCTTGGAAGCTTCAACATAGTACTCAGTATCATCATACAAAGGACCATCCAAAAACAAACCATTTGATCCTATCGAAGTTTGAAGAACCATGTCACCCTTTTTTAAATTACCTTTGCTACTGTCATTTTGAGAAATTACTTTAATGTCAACACCTGGGATTGCTAGTAGCACTGACCCTGAATGTACTTTCCTGGGCACTCCACAAAAAAAGGAATAGCAAGTTGGCACCCATTAGTTTTAACAACAACATGTCTACTTCTTGGATAAAACAAGACCTTTTCAAAACTATTTTTATCACTAGCATTCCTCTTATCTCTTAGAACAAAGTCCATTTCATCTTCAATATTGGCCCACTGAGTGTACTAATATACAACAATGTTGCTTGGTCCATTAGCACTTGAAACAACTTTGGCATTATTGATCATATCTATAAATGCACCCTCCTTTTTCTATATGTCTACAATAATGCTTCGAGACAACTCATTTGCTTTGGGATAAGAACTTGAATCAACATGTATTTAACCACTCAGTAGATATTTTTCACCAGTCAAATATATGGGCTTATGGTTCAATACACTGAATTCTAATGAATACATTCCAAAGAAAATGCACGAGTTCAAGAAATGAAGCAATGTGCACACGAGAAGCTTCTAAGTAGATTTTCTACCATCCTTTCTCAATCAACAAATTCATGGGTTCTTTGTTTGGTTGTATGATGTAAGAAGCCATAGGATGGGTAGACATAATACACAACCAATACCCTTTTTGGATAAACACTGACTCTAAATGATCATAAACACCAACATTGACATCGATAACCTTTCTCCCAACACCAGTCATCATCCCAATCTAAAAAATTAGATGAAGGTCCATGTTTTACCTCAAGAGGCAATGCACTAGGTAGGAATTTCTCAAATACGAAGTCACTGCTCTCATTTGTTAAGCTTAAATAGTTAAGATTCTTTGAACCCAGAGTTCAATAGCCAGAGAAGTAAGTGATATAGAAACCAAGGAGTCACATCCTTCCTTGCATATCACCGATCCACGGATATCAACAAGGGCCTTTATAAATTCAATGCCAAACGTTGGTCTAGTTATTATCACATCAATATGTGATGGTGAAAATTGAAGACCAGAATCACGTTCTTTTGTTGTGGTCAGTGGGGATATTCGATATTAACTTGGTTGAACCTCGAAGCAAAAGTTTCCCTTATCATCAATCCTCTTTAGTTGAGGCTTAACGTTGTCTGGCTCATGTGTCAAGCCAACTTGAAACTCGCCATAATAGCCATTTGTCACTAATTTTAGGGAACCTCAAATATTATAATGTGTTGCTTCTAACTTTGGGATTGAAGCCATGTTTGGCACAACCATGGAATTCTCCAAACTGGTAAACTTGAAGTGATCCTTCTCAGCCTTGGTTGTGTAGCATGTTGGTGTTGCATGATCAAGTTTGTAATATCCCTGAACATTTGTTGTAGCTCTTTCTCATCCATCAACTAATATCTTAACACCTTCAAAACAAACTCCTTCATAAGTCACCACAAGTCCTCCAATTGAGAAACTTGTGACCTGAAATGCCTGAGATATATTAATATGACTATGCTCAACAAGAACCTTTATAGATGGAAGTGAAACATCAAATATTTTATTCTCACCCTTGTAGAATGACAACAACCTTTATTTTCCGCGTGGAATAAAATTAAAAGTGAATTTCCCATCTACATGAGATATTGCATGACAAAATGCTTGATTTGGCCAAGGAGATTCTTTGAGGGCACTTCACCTCATGGACATCATCTGAATAAAGGTATACATGAACACCTAAAATAGGGTTATCGTGAGAAACAACTAAGCCATCCATATCATAACTTGGGACAGAAAGATGTCATCTACTACCAGATTTCCAAAGCCGAACTCCATCTCTAGAGAGCCTCTTTGGAAAATTGTTAAGAGACCATGAGAATCACATATTTGAAAGATAATATTATAGAAAATATACTCTAGAAACCTCAATCACTGTACCTCATGCGTAGCGTCATCCTAGCTAGGATCGACATTTGGTATGACCTTGTATCTTCTTACTCTATTTAATAATTGGATCACAGAGCCCACTCTTTCCACTTCTTCACATTTGATTTCATGGAGGGATACTGTGTCCCCCAGACGCTCATCCTTAAGGAATCTCCAAACTTATTATGTGTATCAAATGAAGGAAATGAGAGAAAAATATCATGGCCTTTCCTTTTTGAAAAAAAATGTAGTGGGATTTGATATGACCTGATATTTGTATATTGCTCGAGGATTGATGAAGTTTATGTATTCATGATGGGAAGCAACCAACTTATATTTCCTTGGAGTAATATTTGTAAATGTGCAATTTCCTCCCTGCAACGTAAACACAACATCAATGAGATCATTGCTGGTGGAAATGAGTTCAACCTTCACATTGGCACCACCTCCATTTATATATGGACCACTTTCTGCTCCAACATCCCCCATCACTCTCCTAGAAATAGTGAACCCAGTGAAGTGAAAATTGATTTCTTTATGTCCATTGCAACCATTGTGATCCATTGATACATATTCACCCATTTAAGATATATTCACCAAGTCAAGGAATATGAATATTTCCAATGTAATTTTTCCACTCGATAATCTTAACATCAAATCCAAAACTGCCTCATTCATCTTCAGAGAGCTCTTGAAACAATTTTTGACTATTGTATCGAATCTGCACAAATATATATATATAATGTATGCTTCTTGATTACCAATCAAAATGTTTAAAACAATACAACGCCAACAAATTTTTATTTCATCTCCATTGCACATAGTTTACCTTCCTTCGTAGAATGCATATGGTTGGTAGATATTTCCAAGTGATTCAATTGTTGTAACATATATTTTGTAGATGATCTTGATAACCCCTATCTGCAATATGACTATCAATTTGCAATGATTCATTTTATGTATTTTTTTTTGTAGATGATCTTGATAACCCCTATTTGCAATATGAATATCAATTTGTGATGATTTATTTATTTATTTTATTTTTTATGGTGAACCGATAATTTTTTAGATTAAATAACGAATCTACTCCTTGAACATAGATTATATGCAAAGTAAAATTTACATGAGTAAAATTTTAACTTTTCAAATTCCACTTATATTCACCAAAATTTCGAGTAAGAAACACAGAGTATAGTTACAACTTACCTTATTTGGTGAACTAATCGTTGTGTCGAGCGTCTGCCCATAATTCTCCATAGTACAATTTTACTGGGTTTCCTTTGCTATAAATGTAGGGATTAGATTTAAAATATTCAAATATTATTTTTAAAAATCCTTGAATTGTTATTAGATTTACCACTGTAGAAGCAACCTAATAAACCTTTACGCCATGCTTTCTTTCGTGTTTGGCCATGGCTTCCACCAAAACAAAAATAACACATTTAAGAGAAAAAGGATAATAGTTTTTGAGTCGATGTTTTGAAGACATATATGGAAGATCTAATCTCCCAAGAGAAATAAATAATGTAGAGAAGCTCCGGAAAATCAAATAAATATGATTTAAATAATAAAAAAATGTGAAATCTAAGTTTGCAACTATCCACTGTCATATTCCAGATATGGATGAACAACGTAATCTAATAATAATAATAATAAATTAATATGGAAATACTCCAGAAAATCTAAAATTAATTACAAAATGATTTTTCACACTTTGTTAAGAGTTACTCACCAGATATAGCACATAATCTGGATTGGCCAAGAAGCAAGATAGTTGACCTTTTCCATAGTGCGTAACTATTGGATCAATCATTCTACAAGCTAAATATTTGATTTAGCTCAACAACAATGCGAGAGTAATTGAGCATCTGAAGTTTTCCTCAACTTTGTCAAAGATTGCCTTTCGATGAAACCTTGACATCCATTGATCCCTCGACAATGATTCAAACTGCGAGACATGTAACCAACATCTTAATCACCCATCATGTCTCCATTACAAGGAACTTCAAATTTTAACACCTACTAATTTTTTTCCAGGTTTTAGCAGCTCACTGCATCTCTCTTTCTCTAGTTCCACTAAAAATCCAATTGCACGATGTAGATTAAATTTAAATTTATCCTCCCAAAGATTTGGATAGGTGTTACCCTAGTAGAAATAGTCAGATGTAAAAGAATGCCTTTACATTGCCAATTATCAAGGCAAAATGATCTATAACCCCTACAATTTAGGGAAAAATCACCCAAAACCCCAAATTTACGAAAGTTTAAATTATTAAGTTATTTGTAATTCAAAGTTTAAATACAATAATTACAATTCTCTTTACTCTTTTTGAAAATAGAAAGAAACTTTTCATTCAAATAATATTATTTTAATTTTCAATTAATTGAAA